>CAIGRB010084508.1:39332-53906 GCA_903798255.1 Fraxinus quadrangulata | reverse complement strand
CTCTCTGAACTCTTGTATATTCATGTGCATGAGTTGAGACTCTTTAGTATTTTAGTACTTCAGACTTTAATTCCAGTGTCGTATTCCTGTAACTCACAATTTGCACAAGTACAGGCAGTTCGTCTTGTCTTTTGCTTTCCTCAGCATAGGTGAGTAGTTCGCTCATGCTGAGACAATCTTAACAACTTTAGTTGTTAAGGGCCTGTACCATGTTTTGCTAGTTCAGATGTGGTCCTTTTTTGGATCCGGCTTCTTGTCGAACTGTCTACGCGTCTCTTCATAGAGATAAATTGTCTACGAGGTGGCATTTCCCAGGGG
The DNA here is from genome assembly GCA_903798255.1 of Fraxinus quadrangulata. NCBI lineage: Eukaryota > Viridiplantae > Streptophyta > Magnoliopsida > Lamiales > Oleaceae > Fraxinus > Fraxinus quadrangulata. The sequence goes on along the minus strand of CAIGRB010084508.1, from coordinate 53,588 downwards.
TTTAACCTTCTTGGGAATATTTTTAACACATAAACAATATATTTAAAAGTCATTTTCATTGAACCTCAGATTGTATACACATAATGTTTTACATCACTAATAATATTTGCATAGATGTTCTACATTCCATGGATGTGGCTGTGCCTTTCCATCCATATCCTCAATTTTGTAAGTTCCCAACTGAACCTCTTCAGAGATGTAATAAGGACCTTGTCAGTTAGGACCTAGAGTTCCTGAGCCATGCTTTTTGGAGGATGGGAATACACTTTGAAGCATTAATTCATTTAAACGAAATGACTTCTTTTTTACTTTCGAATTGTAGTATTTAGTCATCTTCTTTTGATAAATGGCTAATCTTGCTTGAAAGTTGTCTCTCTTTCAATAAGGTCGAGCTCGTATCTCCTCACCTCATCATTGGTAATTTCATTTAAATGTATTCGTCGAGGAGATGGCAGACCTACTTCAATAGGGCTCATAGCCTCTGCCCCATAGGCCATAGAAAATGGGGTCTCTCTTGTAGCAGTTCTGCTTGTTGTTCTGATAGCCCAGAGTACTTGAGGTAGTTCATCGACCCAAGCCCTTTTAGTTGCATCTAGTTTCATTTTCAATGTATACTTGATCATTTCGTTAATAGCTCGATTTGCCCATTTACATGTGGTGATGTGTGGAAGAAAGATACTTCTCGATGTCCAACTCCTCACACATTTTTCTAACCTTCTTGTTGTCAAACTATCTACCATTGTCTGATACAATGGCATGTGGAATTTTGAATCTACAAATGATGTTTTTCTATAGAAACTTCGAAGTGTTGACCTCAGTGATTTTGGCAAGTGGCTCGGCTTCTACCCATCTGGTGAAGTAATCGATTATGATAATTGTAAAGTTAGAGTTTCCTCTCACTTTGGGAAGAGGTCCTATAAGGTCAATTTTTCATTTTGCAATTGGCCAAGGGGTGGATACAACATTCAACTCTTGAGAATGCTGACTTTGAATAGTAGTAAAGTGTTGACACTTGTCACATTTTCTAACAAACTGTTGTACATCATTTTTCAAGGTGGGCCAGCAGTATCCTTGTTTTAGTACTTTTTTGCTAAGGACCACCCTCTAGTGTGGTTTCCACATACTCATTCATGAATTTCTCAGAGTACATAATTTGTTTGCTCTCTTCCGATGTATGATTGGTTCTCATCACTCTTGGGTTATTTGTATAGTACATCATCTCGCAAGATGAAGTAGACAGCTCTCCTTTTGAGGTTCTGAGCCTCCTCCTTTTCAGGGGGTAAGATATGGTCTTTGAGGAAAGATATTATTGGCTTCATCCAAGCTGGAGTGTCTTCAACCCACAAAACAGTCTCACCAGTGACAATATAAGGTCCAAAAAGATGCTCTATAGGCACGAATGTGAGTAGTTCAGAATCTTTTATGCTTGCTAATTTAGATAGTACGTCGGCATGGACATTCTCAGCGCGTAGGATTTGTACTAGTTCAAACTTTTCAAAGGAAAGGATGAAGCCAATAACCAATTTCAGGTATACTGCCATAGACTTATCCCTGGCTGAAAAATTACAATGAACCTGACTTACTACTAGCTTGGAGTCACTATTGATGACGAGCCACTTTACTTGCATTTCTTTGGCTAACCTTAGGCCAGCGAGGAAGGCCTCGTATTCTGCTGTATTGTTGATAGCTTTGAAATCGAATCTCACAGCATAAGTAAGCTTATATCCCTCTAGATTAAAAACAACCCCTGCTCCCGACCCAGTCTCTCTTGAGGATCCATCAACTGATAGACTCCAAATTGGAGGTTTTGGAGGTTCTATCTCTTCTTCTATTTCTAGGATGGGGGTGAATTCTGCTACAAAATCTGAAACTGAATCTCACAGCACAAGTAAGCTTATGTCCCTTTGGACTAAAAATAACCCCTGCTCTTGACCTTGTCTTTCTTTAGGATCCGTCAACTGATAGACTCCAAATTGGAGGTCCGACGGGTTCCATCTCTTCTTCTATTTCTGGGATGGGGGTGAATTCTACCACAAAATCTGCTAAGGTCTGGCCTTTGATGGCACTATTGGCTTAAAAATAATGTCAAACTCACTGAGTTCCACAACTTATTTCAGTAACCTTCCTGAAGTATCAGGCTTCTACAGCACCTGCTTGAGGGGGAAGTTTGTCAACACATGTATACTATGGGCTTGAAAATATGGCCTCAACTTTCTTGATGCTGTCACCAAAGAGAGGGTTAATTTTTCCATTCCAGATAACGAGTCTCTGCTATCAAGAGTACTTTGCTAACATATTATAAGGGCAGCTGGTGACTCTTCTCTTCTCTTATCAAAACTGAATTGATGGCCTCGAAAGTTACTGCCAAGTACAATTGTAGTGGCTCGTGGTCCCTAGCTTTGGAGAGGAGATGAGTCTGTCCCAAGTGCTTCTTCAGCTCTTGTAAAGCTGCCTCACACTCCTCAATCCACTGAAATTTGTTTCCTCCTTTGAGGATTTTAAAGAAAGCTAGGCACCTATCTATTGCTTTGGAGACGAAGCGGTTCAAGGCTGCTACTCGTCCATTAAGGCTCTGTACCTTTTTCGATTTTTGAGGTGACCTCATTTCAATCAAAGATTTGACCTTTTCAGGGTTTGCTTCAATGCCTCTTTGGTTGACGATGTAGCCCAACAACTTTCCTGAAGAAACTCCAAAAGTACACTTTAAAGAATTGAGCTTCATCCGATATCTTCTCAGAATTTAGAAGGTCTCATTAAGGTTTTTAACATGATCTCCTGCTTTTAGACCTCCATGGTTCTTCACCAGCATGTCGCCTATATAAACCTCCATGGTTTTTCCAATCAGGTCGGTGAACATTTTATTGACAAGTCTTTGGAAGGTAGCTCTGACATTTTTCAATTCGAAAGGCACGACCTTGTAGCAATAAAGACCCTTGTCTGTGATGAAGAATGTATGCTCCTCATCTACTAGGAATATAGGGATATGATTGTACCCAAAATATGCATCCATAAAGTTAAGAAGTTCATGCCCGATAGTTGAATCCACAAGTTGGTCTATTTTAGGAAGTGGGAAGCTGTCCTTAGGATGGCTTGGTTAAATTTGAAAGTTCTACGCAAACCCTCCACTTCCCATTGTATTTTTTAACCAATATTGGATTTGAGACCTACTTAGTATATATTGATTCCCCGATAAATCCATTGTCGATTAGCTTCTTAACTTCATCCTTGAGAGCCTCATACCTTTCAGGGTTGAGAGCTCTTCTTTTTACCTATGTGCTACAACCTTTGGGTCGATGTTCAAATGGTGGCAACTGATCTTTAGTTTAATGCCTACCATATTACCATGTTTACAAGTGAACACATCAAGATTTTTTAGTAAAAAGCTTTTCAGCTCCTCCTTTGCTTCTATTGGCAGATTTCTTCCAACCTGCAAGTGCTTGGAGGGATCATGTGGGTCTACTGGAAAGCTCTCCAACTCCTCTATAGGTTCTGTTTGAGATTCATAATCAATGATACAATGGTCCAGCTCCTCCAAGTTAACTGTTTCTTCTGTAGCCCTCCCTTCTTCAGGGGTGATTTGTTGTCCCCTTCGTCAGGGGCATTGTTTATCTTGACATATTTCCCTTGTTCAGGGGTATACCCTTGTTCAGGGGTGTCATTCATGACAAGGTCGAGGACAATGACGTTGACAGTCCTTGGTTCAGCTTTCCTTAGGGAGTTTGAGTAATATTCCCTAGCACTTTGCTGATCACCTCGGACAGTGGCTATGCCATTTTTCGGTTGGAAACTTTATACATAGTTGATGAATAGAGGTGACAACCTATAGTTCCTTCAAGGTTGGCCTCCCAAGCACTCCATGATAAGTAGAGCGATTATTAACCACCAGAAATTCCATGAAATGGTGAGAAGTTAAGGGTGCACTCTCCATCTCTATCGCTAGAGTGATTTTACCCTTTGGAATGATGTTATTTCTTGTGAAGTCATATAAGGGGGAATTCATTGGGGTCATCTCATGGTCAACTTTCATCTTTTCAAAGGTAGTTCCAAAGATGATGTAGAACAAGCTTCCATTATCCACTAACATTCTATTAAAGCCGGTATGGGCCATGACAGCCCTTATCACTAGGGCATCACAGTGTGGATAATACACACATCCTGCATCTTCTTGAGCAAATGTGATTGGTATGATTGCTCTTTCAGTACTAGATCGGTTAACTATGAAACTTGTCATAGGAGGATCAGTTGTTTCTCTAGCATAATTCTTTTGTACATTNGAATTTTGAATCTACAAATGATGTTTTTCTATAGAAACTTCGAAGTGTTGACCTCAGTGATTTTGGCAAGTGGCTCGGCTTCTACCCATCTGGTGAAGTAATCGATTATGATAATTGTAAAGTTAGAGTTTCCTCTCACTTTGGGAAGAGGTCCTATAAGGTCAATTTTTCATTTTGCAAATGGCCAAGGGGTGGATACAACATTCAACTCTTGAGAATGCTGACTTTGAATAGTAGTAAAGTGTTGACACTTGTCACATTTTCTAACAAACTATTGTACATCATTTTTCAAGGTGGGCCAGCAGTATCCTTGTTTTAGTACTTTTTTGCTAAGGACCACCCTCTAGTGTGGTTTCCACATACTCATTCATGAATTTCTCAGAGTACATAATTTGTTTGCTCTCTTCCGATGTATCTAACCAAGAGTAGTGAGAACCCACATTTGTATAGTACATCATCTCGCAAGATGAAGTAGACAGCTCTCCTTTTGAGCTTCTGAGCCTCCTCCTTTTCAGGGGGTAAGATATGGTCTTTGAGGAAAGATATTATTGGCTTCATCCAAGCTGGAGTGTCTTCAACCCACAAAACAGTCTCACCAGTGACGATATAAGGTCCAAAAAGAATGTCCTTTTGAGCTCCGGCCAGTTTGGGATGCTACCTTCGGGTAACCTTGTATACCGGATTTCAGCTCTCCACTTAAGATTAAGTGAAAGGCTCTGCACTTCATAGCTGGGGTGGCCCCTTTCAAATTTATATGAGTTTTGAAGTCGTTGATGTGCTTCGAGGGGTCACATGTCCCATCATACTTAGAAATTTTAGGGAGTGTGAAGTGGTTCAGCGTTGGGGCATTTCTAATAGCTTCTGAGAATGGCGAATGGTCATTGTCATCATCAAGGTCGCAGGACCTCTAAGGTTCATCAGAGTCCTCATTCTCCTTTTAGTGGATTTGGAGAGGTGGTTCGGAAGGTCCTGTTTCACTCATAGCCCGGTCCTTTCTTTCGCGCCTATTTTTAAGGGGAGGGATCCGAGGCTCTTCATGGTTGATAGGTTCGTGCCTTTCATACCGGGAAGGCTCCTGTTGCCTACTTTTAGGCACGAGAGGAAGAAGTACCTGCCTATTTCTAGGCGCAAGGGGTGAATGAATCGGCATATTTCTATGCAACGCTGGGCTTATCCTGTCGAAGACACTTGTTGACCTCTGAGGTCGGTCTTCGGCTCATAGTTCGGAGAAAAATCATATGGAGCCTCATTGGGTCGTTTTGAGGCATAATTGGTTGATGTATCAACCTCAACCTCTATTTCCTGGGAAGCTTCCATCCTAGTAGGATGGTATCCACCCATTTTGCTTTGGACTTCCTCTTCTTCGTGATAGTATTCCTGAGGGTCACGGAATGCATTTTCAGGAGCTGCAAATAGAGGAATGGGGTACCCTCCTCGGCCCTACATGCTCATCAACATTTCGTGCATGGCCATATTTTGCTGAATTATACTTTTCATGTTGGCAGCCATTGTGGCCATTTCTATGGTAAGTCTAGCTGCAACCCTGCCCCCGCTTCTTATGGGGGTCAGTTGGCGAGTAGCTAGGGCAGCTCGCGAGGGATCTCCTTCTTCAGGTTGTTCCCTTATCTTTCGAGGTGCACTTTCATCCCACTCGAACTCATTTTTCACAAACACTTTTCTCAACAGACTTTCCTTTTTTCAAGGATCAAATAAGTATCGGATTTTTTAGTTTTCCAATGATTCTTTCTTCAAGAACTCTCATTTTTCAAGGTTGGAACTTTCTCCCCAACATATTTTTAACTAGCCTTTTCCCACAAGTACTTTCATGGTTAAATGTAAGAATTTCCACAGACGGCGCCAATCTGTTGATCCCTGAAAATGAGCCAATAGATTTCGGGCCTACTTACACCAAATCAAGTACGATTTTGGCGTGTTCCTATCGAAATAATGGTAGTAGCAAAGATGAAATGGACGCAGGAGGTACTTTGCGATAGGAGACAAGAATATTCAAGCGACGGATGGAACAAAAAAATCTATATAATAACAAACAAGAATATATGGAAGGATAGAAATGATGTGTATTGAAATTGCTTAGTTGTATATTTGAGATTTACAACTCATAAGCATACAAAGAAGATAGAAAATAAGTCCAAGTGTTTGTATATTTTCTTCAGAGTTCAAGTGTGTATTTTGAATATATATTATTGTCTCTATTCCAATAAATAATCCAACACCTCATCTGTTGCCAACCCTTTTTTACGTTATAAAGAGAACCTATTTATACTATCTTGGCTGACATGGTGACCATTGGATCAGAACCACGTGGTATCATCCCCCTAACTAAGACGTTATATCTTTGTCTATTCATGCAATTAATACATTGATAAGGGGACAGCCGCTATATGCAATAAACTAATACACTGACAAATTTTATTAGAAACGTTATATCAATCACTTCTAAAAGATTTTCAAATCTATTATAAGAAACAGCGTCGGCCTCGTGAGTTTCGGACGAGTTCGAGAGCCTTCGAGGGATCTTTGATATGGAAGTGGAGAGATTCAGCTCCTTTCTTTGTTTCCTTAGGCAGCTTCGTCTGAGTAAGAGTGCTTCGTCCTTTGAGGCAGTGCATCAGCATGGGCTTCGATTTATACTGCAGGGACTTCGATTTTGCTTGGCTTCTTCATATTTTGGCATCATGGGTCTTTGTTTGACTTTCTTGTTGACTCTCTACCTACGTGGCACTTTTACTTTGAGCCTCAGAGGCGAGGCGTAACACCTATAATAAATCAATTATATGAGTGAATGTTCGGTAAGTAGTGATATGCATGAGCATGTGCATAATTTGCAATACTATTTCCTCTTATGATCTTATTTTTGAAGTTCATGTTTTTCATCAACATCTCAGCTTAACGTCCTTTAACTCTGAGGGCCTAAATCCCACTAGACACTATATGAACTCAAATATCAATTTAGCTAATAACATGCACACCTTCTAGTGCCTATGGGTTCATCATCGTCCATCAAGACTGAAGGCATCACAGTTGATCCATTGTTGCCAACAAGAACCAAAATACCTCACTAGAAAATATAACATATACCAATCATTTGATCTATTATACGGTATTTTGTTGATTCTCAGTCCCAAGGCCCTAAGGGACCCTGGCACCTCAAGTGTACTAGTATTGAACCCCAAACACCGCCTATAATTAACTACCTTTGATGACAGTCGTGAGCCCCAAGCGATACATCACTGCGGACATGAAGTACAGTCGATATATCCATATGAAGGTTCCATTATATTTAATGTTATCTTCTCATTCTAGATATCATATCTGAGAATTCACCATATTTTTTTCATAGATTCATTATCTCTTCATCTAGGAGATATACGTAGTTACTTCTCTCATATCCATACATATATGTACACGTGCACATGAATGCTACAGTATATCTCAAGCACCATGTAAATATACTCCAACATATGTACATGTATACTATATTATATCTCAAATACTCCAAACCGATGATCAATATAGGGAAAGGCCATTGCTATAACCTAGAGATGCTCCTACCCTAATCTCATTCTCATTCCCAATCCCATCCCAGCCCAACACATGATTTTCCAAATTAAAAGTTCACAATCCACAATAATTAAATATTCATTTTATTCACATCATGCAACGTCAAAATTTTGTACAATTCATATTTGGAACGATCTCGCTACACGAATAGGGACCATTGACAGACTTTGTTTCCCAACTGACGCGGTAGTGAATAAAATGAAAATAAAATGAACACTTCAAATCCCAAACCTACACCCATACAATAGGTTCTCATCTATGAACATAGGTTGAAATGTTCACTGGTAACCAAAATTCCAATATGAAATTCTCTATTTGCCTATATAGTTAATCACATCATTTATCTAGAATATAAATAGTTTCATTTAAAGTGTATTAGAAACAACGTTAACTTTTTATGGTTGCTAGATGTAATCAGCGACGAATCTAAGATCTCCAGTGAGCATGGGCAATCGTTGACCATTAATCGTCAATGGGCGCATTAAAAATCAAATATATCTATTATATTTTTGTATTTAAGCTTTAAATAATTCAAAATGGGAACATGGGTTTGAATCCTATTGCACCAGTTTTAATAACTAAAGATCTACTAAAACTGAATATATATTTTTGTTACATTTAATGTTAACTCGATCTGAATGCCAGTGGTCAAACATTCCATGATTGCAAATGAGGTCAGAGTTTCAATTCTTTTCCATTGCATTGGTTTTAAATACTTCAAAATCATGGAAAATATTAAACTAAAATAATTAAATGAAAGACCCTTATTACTGAACAAGGAATGCTATATTCCTTCCGCTATCTCTCTAATTTTCCTCAGTGAGTGTGGACTTTATCTTGGAACACTCCTACTCTTTCTCTCGATAGGTTTTTCTACACCTTCACTCTTATCTCTCAAATATATTGCCTTGATAGGGTTGGGCACTGTTGAAGGAGAAAAAGTACTGACGAGATGAGCCATAGCTAATGAAATGGGAATGAAATTTCACGAATTTTGTCGTCCTTGAAAATATACAAGGAATTAAACTAGTCTACAGAAAGTTTGGGGAAGTCCAACTTGTACCAAAGTAGCAAACAAGCATACGAGTACCCAGGGGCAGACCCAACACCTGACCAGCCCTCGCGACCGCTCGTACTAGGTCCGTCGGGAAGAATGGAGCAAGCAGCCGGCGGTGAAGTGTTTTTTTTTTCCTTCTGGTTTGGCCGTTTGTTTTGGTTCAATGGTTTGGCAATTTACAACCTATTTGGCACAATTAAAACCAAATCCATTCCTTGATTAATCCCCCAATTCAGAGCCCCAACAATCAAACCTGAAACCACGACCGGCGATTGCGAAACTTCAGTTTGCAGTTGTTCATCGCTGCCTGCCTGATGTGCCTTGGGTCTCCGCCTCTCCAGCCATCCGGCGTGACGTCCAGGCTCCAGCTTCGACGTTTCGCGTTGCTGCTTGCCGCCTGCGTTTCGCCTCCAGCGAGTTCGCTGCTCCTGCTCTCCTCTCTCTTTTCCTTTTTTTTTTTTTGTTTTTGTTAGTTAATTTGTTTTATTTGTTAATTGGTATATATGTTTTATAATTTACAAATTATGTTTAACAGTTTAGGGTTTAGGAATTTGTTTTTGATTCGTGAATTGAGCCTAGTTTTTAGATTTTGAATTTTGTGAATTTGAAACTTGGGGATTTTGTGAATTCGAGAATTTAAGATTATTGTGTAGATTGTTGCCGAATGTTAAGGTTTATGATTTATGAAAATTGTGAATTTGATAATATTATCTGATTTGCGTTGATGAATAATGGCAATGACAAATTGCATATTTGCGTTAATGAATAATTTGAGTTATAATTTTGATTTGTGAATTGTGATTGAGAGTTTAGGTTTTTGGAAAATTAGGAATAAATGAAAAAAGTTAATGGAGAAGATGTTGGGCTCAATTAAATCATGTGTAGATTGTTTTTTAATCAATTTTAATTAAAAAATAAATTGGGGCATTTTGCAGATTATGGAGCGATTTTTTCAACCGAAACGAAAGTTCATACCTAGTTCTTCATTCTCTGGTTGTGCATCTAGTCCCACTATTTCTTCTAGTCCAACACAAGAGTAAGTAAATACCACTCTTTTAAAATCAAATATATTTAAAAAATAAATTGGGGGCATTTTGCAAATTATTGAGCGATTTTTCCAATCTAAACGAAAGTCCATACCTAGTTCTTCTTCGTCTAGTTGTGCATCTAGTCCCACCATTGATTCTCATCGAGCACAAAAGTTATTTAATTTTTAATATTATTTAATTAAATATTAATAAATGAACTCGTTCTTACGATCGCTGATTGTCAACGTTGACTAGTCAACGTCCGCCTGGGTTGAGCTGCAAAGCTGGGTCCGCCATTGCGAGGACCTCCACCCATTTGGACGAAGTTGTATAAGGATGATTCCCCATGAGGACATGAACTTTCTGATAATGTGAAGAAATGGCAGCCTCCCAATATGAAGAATAGTCAAATTCAAAAGCAATGCAACACCCTAGAGGATTGCAAGTGCAATCATCGTCCCTTAGTAAGAACGCTTCAACTGAACAAGGAATACTATATTCATTCCGTTATCTCTCTAATTTTTCCCCGTGGGTGTGGATTTTATCTTGGAACACTCTCACTCTCTTTCCCAATGGGTCCGTCTACACCCTTACTCTCATCTTTCGAATCAACTGCCTGGATAGGGTTGCGCACTATTGGAGGAGAAAAAGTATTGATGGGATGGGTCATAGCTAAAGGAATGGGAATGAAAATTTTACGAATTTCAGAGATAGAAGAGGAGGTGGGAGAAGTGGTTATAGCATCTTCCTAGTTATTTTCTGAAGAATGGACTCTAGAGTCAACTGAATTCATTATAAAGGAAGAAAATGAAAAAACAAAAAGGTAAAATATGGGAAGGAAAAAGTACCTGGGACATGTTGATCACAAATAGATTTTCGAAGAATGGGCTGGAATGGGGAAAAAACCTTAAGATTAATGAGTGATGAACCAATGTCTATAAAATGAGATGAAGAGGTACCTCTTCAAACCATTGTGTTCTCAAAAGGCAAGAAACGTAAAGAGTCTCCACTCAAAAAATAACTTCCCTATTTTGATTATTCGAATTTTCAGTAAAAACATCTCCAAGAAAATATAAAATACTATTTATTTTAGAGAAGAGTCGTTTAAAAATGAGCTCCAAAAAACTCTATACTTTTTAAATTTAGAGTGTCAAATTCACTCTCTATTCTTAATGTACAATAATTGTATTTAATAATCAAATATTTCAATACTTTACTTCTTAAACTATTCAAATTACACTTAAATTGATTGATTAATCGACATATAAAAAATTGTGTTAAATAAAATATAAAGAGAAATCAATAAATATTTTTTGAAAAAAGCAAAATAAAGAGAACTTGTTAGAGTGTACAAAATTTTTCTCTCTTAAATTTAACAATGTTCTCTATAATACATAAGACACTCTTTGTAAATAAAGAGTCTCTTGAAATTGTTCTAATTGTCTATAAATACCCACCATGTGTTGAGTACACAGATTTTGATCAGGCCAGTCAAATCAACGTTTTAGAACTATATCCTAGGAGCAACTTACCAACGGATATTCAGATTTCAAAATAATGCCACTTGGGATAAAGGCCAGAATTTTATCAGAAGGGGTGAAAATCCTAATCTTTGGGTGACAATTGTTGATGAGCTCTCAATTAATTGAGGTTATTTACAAAATCACTAAAAAGGTTAATAAAGAAGTACATTATCCCCTAAAACAAGTCGGACCGAGGTGAAACTTCAATTCGGTCATGATCACCATTATAAGAAAATATCATCATTATTAATTTGAGTAGATGATGTCATCACCACCTCTCTCATGACCTATCTCAAGAAGACACGTGGTAAATGTTGAAAGAAGTACCTCGTGGCTAACCAATCAAAAATCTGTAAAGATGAGTTAACTACAGTTATCTCCAAATGCAATGATGAGTTCTAAAAACCGGCCTCACACATTAAGGAAAATATTGTAGAAGACGTGATGTTGGGCGGTCAAGTTGCTTGTTTGGAGGCTATAAATTGAGGCACAATGATCCCTTCAAGAACCGAACTCGATGTACTCTTGATATACCTTTCACAAATACTTCATTTAATGCAAACAACTTTCTTTTTACTATTCTAGTGGATTACCTCATTAAAATCATCAATTAAATTGACAAAAATTGCCCAAGTCATTTTTTAGCGTCAAAATATATAAATACAATGGCTTCCGATTTTGTAAATATTAACAAAATAAATTGAAAAAAGAGGATGAAGCTCAATCTAAGTTGATTTTTGATATGTCAAGTACTTGTCGCTTTTAAAGTTTTGTGAGTTTGTTTTTCTCCAATTTCCTCTTTTAATTGTCATTTTCTTCACTTTTCGACTCTTTTTAATTATCATTTTCTACATATTTTTCCTCTAAACTTTAACCATTAATATGATATTCTTGGGACACCACGTGGTTAATTGGGATAGGACTATTGACGTGTCCAAACATAACATAATTAAATAGAACACACCGTTACTGTTTTCGTTATGATATATGCACACATTCTGCACTTCCTCCGGGTGTTCGTTTAGGCATTTCTCTTTGTTAAAGCTCCTGTCTTCGGCAATCGGCCTCCGCCCGATCGGATCCAAATCCGGTCTTCTTTGGTAAGTATCTCATCCAATTCTGTTTATTTTTTCTAGATTTATTTATTCTGAGGTTGATTAATTTCTCTTTTTCTACGTGAAAATTTTTTAGATCTGAGGAACAATTCTTAGATCTGTCTCGTTTGCATTTAAAGAATTATTTTTTCACGCCATGGAAATTGTTTTGATATGAAGGCGCGCTTTTTAAGTGAGATTTAAATTTTAAAATTGAACTGAATAATAAATTAAAGAAGGATTCACCGGCTCAATTTTACAATTAGACTAACTAATTCAGAGTAAGAGGTTTTGATACCTTTTTTTTATTAGGTTTTTATTTTTGTCTAAGATTGAGGATATATTTCTTTAGTTAGGAATTTGTGCAGAAGCCTGTGTGTGTGTGTGTGTTGCAGAATTAGAAACAACATGGATGTGATATAGCTGAATTGAGACATTAGTGTTGTCTAATAGATCCCCTTTGGCTCAATGTTGATTAAATAAATCCCCGTGGGATCTCACTGGTTTAAATTAAAATTCTTTAGAGTTCATAAAGAATTGAGAGCTTAATCATGTCTTGAGGTTTGTGGACGGCGTAATAGTTCAAAGTTTAATACTATAGCGGTCCTATGATGGTTGAGAGGCACTCACATTATTCCTGTAATTGGAGTTATTATATGAATCTGAAATTATTTGGAAATTGGTTTCAGGAATTGATGGCAAGTTTCTTGTTGACATAATTTGAATTTGATTGAAAAATTTAGGATATAAGATCAGAAAGAACAGCATTTCAAGAACATTGAGTGTCAGATATAAGCAATTAGAGAAAGATGCCTGCACAAAAGATCGAAACAGGTCACAACGATGTGGTTCATGATGTATCCATGGATTATTATGGAAAACGAGTGGCGACAGCATCATCTGATGCCACTATAAAAATAATTGGTGTCAGCAACAATTCTACCTCTCAGCATCTCACTACTTTGACTGGTCATCAAGGTCCAGTTTGGCAGGTAGCTTGGGCACACCCCAAGTTTGGCTCAATGCTTGCTTCCTGTTCTTATGATGGTAAGGTCATCATCTGGAAGGAAGGTAATCAGAGTGATTGGTCTCAGTTTCATGTTTTCAACGACCACAAATCGTCCGTCAATTCTATTGCTTGGGCACCGCATGAGCTGGGACTCTGCTTGGCTTGTGGATCGTCTGATGGGAATATCTCAGTCTACACAGCTCGATCAGATGGTGGTTGGGACACAACGAAAATAGACCAAGCACACCCCGTTGGAGTCACTTCGGTTTCATGGGCCCCTTCAATGGCGCCTGGTGCTTTAGTTGGATCTGGACTTCTGGATCCCGTTCAGAAGTTAGCATCTGGTGGCTGTGATAACACAGTGAAGATTTGGAAACTATATAATGGCAATTGGAAGATGGACTGCTTCCCTGCTCTACAAATGCACTCCGATTGGGTGAGAGACGTTGCATGGGCACCAAATTTGGGGCTTCCAAAATCAACAATTGCCAGTGCTTCACAGGATGGTACAGTGGTCATATGGACTGCTGCAAAAGAAAGTGATCAATGGGAGGGTAAAGTTTTGAAGGACTTTAAGACTCCTGTTTGGAGGGTCTCATGGTCTCTGACTGGGAACTTGTTGGCCGTGGCTTCTGGGGACAACAATGTCACATTATGGAAAGAGGCAGTTGATGGGGAGTGGCAAGAGG
>CAIGRB010084508.1:9147-32005 GCA_903798255.1 Fraxinus quadrangulata | reverse complement strand
TAATCACTATAGACACTCGAAATCAATTTGTTAGAAATAAACGCAATATGTTTGTGATAATCAGAATGAGCCATCAACCATAGGTCAACACGCCCAACCACCACCAATATCACCGTCGTCACACCAGATCGCCAACATCACCTTCGCAGCAACCACAACACCATATACCATGTAAACCTACACAACAACAATATCACCACCGCTACGTCATACTACCAACATCACCATCGCATGAACCACAACACCACCACAGTAACCACATCAACACCATAACAAACACGACACCACCAGTAGAACCACCACATCATCGCCAACACCATCGCACTCACAGCACCACACCACGCACAAAATAGCACCACTGCACACAGCACCATAACCACCGCAATCACAAAGCCTACACATCATCATCACCACCAAATTGTCAATCACCGCACTACTAAAAAAAAATTTTTTAAAAAAAGAATGGATTTGCACGGTGGTCCCTTGCTGTGGTCTTCAGCAGTAGTCTTCCATCTAATAAAGGCAGAGAAGGGGTAAACATTGTAGTGGCGACGTTGCATCGAGTCGTGTTGCTCGCGTGATCATCGAAGTCATCGGAGCTGCCAAAGAGAGAAGCGAGATGTGGGTTGTGATTTGTGTTTTAGAGATATTGAATATTATTAATATTAAAGATTTAAATTAATATCTGATTTTGTACAAATAAACTTTAGATTTGATTTTTTAAATCGGATCTTAAAATATCTGGTTGGGTGTAATTTCTAGTAAAATAGTGTTACTAAGTTTGTGATAATAGAACTCTTCAATTTTAAGAAAATTAAGTCTAGGCACCTATGGTTGACTTTATCCTTAATGTTTTGATCATAACAAATAAATTGATTTTTGCTTCTAACAATTGATTTTAAGTTTTCAAAGCATCCTATGTAATATTGATCAATCAAGGACAAAAAGTCAATATCATGACCTTTACATTATAAATTGGACTTAGAATGAAGAAAGTGACGAAGGTCGAGCAAGATAAATCATTCGAGATAAAGAGTTTCGATAGTCAAGTATCAAAGGAGGATAGTGGATTAGATTTCTATATTCACTTGTAAAGATATAAACACTCCAATTCTTATCATTAAAAGATGAAAGCTAAAAAATCATTTTATGTGCTAAAATGACTTTTGATTATCAATTGTATAAAATGTTTTGATTAAGAGGGTGTTCGGTAGGGATTAAAATTAGATTTTTAGTAGATTTTGATAGAAGTTTTTGAAATGTATGGTTAAAAAGTTGTGGGACCCATGAAAGATGTTAATAATGATTGTTTGACTTTGATTTGGATTAAAATATGATTTTTAATCCGAACAAAACAGGGGCTAAAAGAAATTGATTTAAAAAACATAATTGAAGATCATATTTTAAAAATATTCACATTGAACCATGCAAAGACAAAATGGATCAAACTCTTGAAATGCAGATGTTCGGACAAAGCAATGAATGTCCGGATAATGTAATAGTCACTTTTTTCTGGTGCACAATAGATATTTTTTTACTTCTAGATAAGGAAGCGGACTTCCGGTTGACTGTTCGATTCCATGTATACGTTTGCTCATTGAATTCTATAAATGCATTCACTTCTTGCATTCATTGCTAGACTTTTTGGAGAGCATTAAAGTAAGATATTCTTGAGCAAAATCGCATTGATCCTACATTTTATATATTGTTGACGTCGAAGAATGTATAGACAAAGCTCAAGCCAACTTAGGATGTAAATGAAGATTTTTATTTGGTAATGGCTTGTAAATTACAAGTGTAAACTACAAGTGTTTTTCTTTCATTTCAAATGAGATGTTTTTAGTATCGGTCTTCTCCCCATTTCTTGAGGATACCGTCCTTCTTTTATAAGGAAGGATCAGCATGTATACGTCGTGTTTCTGTCTTATCAGCTACAGTACCAAGCTGGAAACTCGTGCCATTGGCTTGTTCTGATTAGTTGCTGAGGTCTGCTTAGTAGGTCATCATGAATCTATCTTGCATGTGGCTCTCAATAATTAATGAATTAATTAGGGAATGAAGATATAACATGTGATTGGTAGAATTAGAAGGTGTTGACATGAGCCTGGCCAAATGTAATTGAATGATTGGATACTTTGACAGTGTGTAAGGAATCTCCAATCATTATATCTCCTCAAATAACAGCGATCGTTTAGCATGAGCTAAATGCATATGACAAATTGTATTTGATGAAACCACATGTGAGATGTCAACATATATCATCAAATCATTTGTTGTAAAAACATTTTGATTGAGAAAGTCAAATCCTTTATTCATTTTTATCATCAAGTTTTTCTATCTAACGCTTAAGATTTCATTTATTGCTATTTATTGAAGTGTTAGCATGTCTATTCCTCTTAGTACTTAATTTGTTTATATCAACTAATAAGAGAGAAGTTTTCAAATTCTAAAATTATTTTTCTCTTCAAACATTTGGGTCATATTGAGGTCCTCGAAAGCTCAATATTGTAAAAGGATCGGTGCTACTTATGTGTAAGTCACTGAAAGTTTTGTAAGATTTTGGATTGCGCCATAAGTTAATCAAATATAATGAGAAGGTCTTGCTCGTGATGTAGAGTTCGGTAACAAAGGACATAGATAATCGATTTAGATCGAACATTTACAATTATATCATTTGTTTATTCTCTTCCCTAAGTTCCCTTTTACTTATAGCTTTCATAACTGTGTTCTTTATTTGATTGATATATTTATTCCAAAAATTATTATAATATTTCAAAAAAGTTTTAAAAACTAATACACTCCCTCTCGATTAGTTATTTTTGGATTTTCATTGGGTCTCTAACTTTCAGAAGTGATATTGGGTCCCTACGTGATAAATGTTAATGTAGACGATAAAAAAGCACATAACTTTACATGAGTTAAAGATGAATAATGAGTACTTTGATTATTTTTTTCATCTAGCTGTAAGTCGCGTGAAAGTCTCGTTCAATTTTGGCCACATTCGTAATTTTTATCACGAAGGACTCGGATTCATAGAATTAAATGAGTTCGAGATCCCTCCTAAATTCACTTTTGAAGATTAGGGACTCGAAATCACACTAATTAAAATGCTAGGGGGTTCGACTAATCTTCTCTAATCTAAATTTTAAAATTCTTGAAATATAGAGATAAAAATAAGAAGTCTTGCTAGCTATTCCCAGACCAGATTCGATGTGGGACTGGTCTTTAATTTGTGTATGCACATTCACACACTTTCATGTTCATTGCGGGGTTATTCACGAGTCGAGGTGATATGATGAGGTGAAAAGTCTAGTAACCAAACAAACAAGTGGATAACCATGAATGCATCTAAGTTTTTGGCTATATTCTAAAAAGAAAAATGTTTGGCGTACATAGGGGGAGGGGTATTGACAATCCTATGTACATATATTATGTACACCAAGGCCCCACTCCATGTGAGAGGTATTGACAATCCTATGTACATATATTATGTACACCAAGCACATCTTTTCTAAAAAATAGGGGCATCATTCCATGTGAGGGGTACGACACCTCTATGTACATATATTATGTACACCAATCACATCATTTCTAAAAAAACAGATGGGATTGGTTGATTTGATCAGAAAAAACAGAAACTAGCTCATGACAGGTTCAATTCCAGGGTAGGCAAGGTACTGTTGGTAATTGGTGCTTCAATCTTGCTATATATACGTCTCCATTTACACCCTCACCTATTGAATTTACATTTGACACAATCTCACATCACCTTTCATGTTTCACACATTTAATTCAACTATTATAAAACTATCACGTCATCAATTTATCAACCAAGTTGTAAAAGGAGATGTACAAATAGATTTATCCTTGGTGATGTGTGAAAGGATAGTTTAGCTATATTGATTTTGATTTTGAACTATTAAATTAGACTGGTTATTTCGATCGAAGAAATTGGAAATAGGGCTGTAATCAAGTTCAATGTCCGGTCTAGGCTTAAAAAATTAGAACGTTGGATTTTGTTGCTTTCTTGGTGGTCTACTGATAATTGTTTGCCTAACGGAGATTTTTTATTTTTCCCTTTATTCCTAAACTTACACTAGTCAATTAGAGCAGGTTGCACAAATTAAAGTTTTGTTTTTTTTTTTTTTTCATTTTTTATTTGAAACACCAGTTACACCAAAGTGATTTTACTTCACCTCCAGTCACAAACCTTCCATCTTTTTGCTTCTAAATGCTGCTTTCGAATAAATTTACAACGTAAACATATATAGTGCTGAAGGTAAGGGAGTATAGCAGCAATGTAATTTGGGTTTGACTCTTCCATAATCAACCATCGCCAAATCAACATTTTAATTTATTAAAACCACGAATTACATTGAAGAAAAAAGGAGACCAAGAACATATAAAAGATAATGATAAAATGGAAAGACCTTAATTTACAAAAAGAGTCTTTAAACATGAATCGGGGTTTAAGCTCTATACAAAACGAAAAGAACATTTTGAAATTTCGAAATCTGATCATTCTACTATACTATTTCGGTATTTCCCTATCCCACCATCACTATCTCTCACATAATCTAGCAGAATCAAATACAGACTAACAGATTACAAAATGAAAAGCGCGGGGCTGTTTTTCACCCATGAAAGCACTAATAAACACGACTCTACAATTGAGATTATGGGTGAGTCCTATATACAGATGAATGGAGCACATACCATTAACATAAGCTCACGAGACAATACAATACAGAGAACTCCATTCCCTCCGGGTTACTGGGCTCGTTGAGAAGTAAATAATCAACTGCTCAGTCATGTATCGAGTGGACCTAGTGAGTGTACACTCTAACAAAGAGAAAAACATAGCGCGAGTAAATAGTTAAATCTTTTAAAGGAAGAAAAGATTACCATCTCTAATTTTTTAAGAAAAGTTGGTTATTCTGAAAGTAGATCTTACTTGGCTGTCAAAATAAGCTTATTCCATTTGAACCAATAAAAAAGTTGATTATTGTGAAACTTGTGACTTTGTGAGTTGACTTTTTAAGCATAACTAAAAATGCAGTTAATTTTTGAACTTACCTTAATAGTCACAGCATCATAGTAAGGCCAACTATATCATATAGAGGTTGTCAAAAATTGGTGAAACCGTAGTACCCTAGCGCGGTTATTGCATGACGATCTGTCTCCCAGTTGGTTTCTTCTCCTCCCCAAACGAATAAAAAAGTCCTCTGTGTCCAGGACATAAGATATCTGAAAGCAAATTTTGTAATTAGATGCATAATTTTCCATGAAATAAATAGATCACTTAATCAGGGAGATTCCACTTGAGCAAAGTAATTGGAAACCTCAACCAGAGGACACTCAAATAACTTAGACATAATTTCATGGCTCCTAGCAATAAGAACCCGACTAGCATATTCTACAACCAACACTAATATCAACAAGATGAAATTAATACAAGACATGAGTACTCGTGGTTGTGTAACAAGAAATAACAGCATCGGCTTATTGAAATCAATAGGCATCAATCAACTTCTGATTCAATGAAGAATCCATTGAACTAGAAATTATTCATATTTGTAAATGCACAGATAATAGGATCTTAGTGAAGGTGCGAGATACCATAATAGGATAAAGAATACCTTGGATGAGTTGGATGCCATCTTACATTCCAAACCGTTAATCGACAGAACATTTTTGGCAGCCATACACAGAGCAGAAGATTCATCGAGATTGGCATATTTATGCATATTCCTGCACGTGTTATGAACAGATTAAACATCCAATTGACGTCATTAATTAATTTCTGCATAAATGAAGATCAGTAACAGATAATAAGGAAAAAAAAAATTTAAAAAAAAATAATAATAATAATAATAAGTACCACCAGAAACATGAGAAAAAAAAAAATTAGCTAATAAATGTTCCTTCCTTGCTAATTCATTTTATCGGCCCATTGATTCTTTTTGTGAAATTAGCATCAGCAAAACAGTTCTGTACTCTAGTAAAAGCACCCAAAAATTCTACCAACTTGTAATGCCTCTCCTTAATTGGCTGCCGAAAGTTGTCCATCCAATGTTGAGGAAGATCCTTAAAGATATTTGTCTTTCCAAATTTGGAGTTATTTTATTTCAATTAATGTAATTTTCTATTTTGACTAAGTTCTGTTTTATTTCCTTTGCGGGTTCCTTAAATTACACCAGGTAAAACCCTGTATAAAACCGGTTTATGCATTGTGATGTAAAAAGAAAAGAAAAAAAAAAGATCTAATCTTAAATTTTTGTTCCTATTTTGTGCATTAAGTGCTCATATAAAAATGCTTTATGCAATGTAAGTTTTGTTATATCATCTTTACTTCCCTCAACAACATAATGAACAGCTCATATATCAAGCCTCCTATGCAATGTTTAAAAATGTAATAGAGTACCAAGACATTTTACCTTCATGAGACAAGACGTAAGCCTCATCAAAAACCAAAAAAATGTCTAAGTTATTATTAAAATGCAAAATAAGCTCATAAAATATCTTTAAATTCATAATAGAACAAATTCAAATGTGCCAAAGAAAAAAAAAAAAAGAAAAAAAATCTATAAAGTAACAAGAGAAATGAGCTATTATTTTAGTTTGGTGGGGGCAATGGACTATTTCCAAAGTGGGTTTATAAGGAAAAAACATTTTTTTAACATTTATCAGGGCAACGGGCTATGTATTTTTGTGCTTTGTAGGTCCACACCTAAGGCAAAATAAAAAAGTTATAAGAATTAAAAAGTGTGTGCCTTGCAAACTTTGAAGCAGTGCTGTAAGGCATCTCAAGCAACTGAGGTGTACACCTCCAAAAATTGCCTCACAATCAGAGCTTTCTTTGAGAAGTCTTTTGCTCGCCCCACTCTGCAGGCCCCAATTGAATTTTTTTAAACCATGACCACTTAAATAAGCTGAGCCCATGGCCAAATACCACCATTGCGAGCATTTAACGTTGCCTTATCAATAAAACTATTCTCATTCTAGGAGAGACGGTGTTGAAAGAGTCCATTATGTTACTTAGGAAACCATATTCCAACCGTGATACTTTGGTGAACCTAATGAGAGGCTTTCTTGTTAGACTCAATACTCTTGAAAACTTCTTTAAATTGCATAACATGAGTAACTTTTGTTGTACATGTTGCTAGTTTGACAATTGTAGGATCCTCCAATGATTATTGGTAGTCGGTAATACGTAACATTAACCATCTCAATCAGTGTCATATCAATTTGTGGGATAGAATGAGATAAAATGAATATTAAGCAACAAATAAATCCCTGCTTACCGAGATCAATTCTTTTTGCAATAAAGGCAATGTAAGTCAACTATTAGCGTCACAACTTCCAGATTAATAAATGGTTTACTTCCTGAGCTCAAGCATCATATTAAATTTATTTCCCACCCCGAGACTTTAGATGAAGCTTACCATTGGGCATTATACTTTCAAAAATACTTCTATGAAAACACCTCTGAACGACCAAAGAAGAAAATTCTCAAGCTTAAAGTAAAGATCACGAGGCATAAACCATACATGTCACCTGATTCCCGACAGTCTAATCCTACACCTAGTAGTAAGTCTTGTTGAGCTGGTCTTCCTAAATAAACTCCGCAAACAAACCTACTTACTAGTAAGTTGAACTTCATTTAGTGTATTGTTCCTCCCGTGTCCGGGCCATGTCCATTTGCTGTCACCATTCTCAATTTTGTCACTTAGTTGAACTTATAGATTCTGCATGTCCAAAATAAATTCCTGTCAAGAAACTCAATTTTGATTCTCCAATCCAAGAAGAAGATAAGACTATTATTATTGATCCTATAGACCGTTTCAATAGTAAGGACTAAAATTTCCAAGTTTCATATAAGTCCCCCCTCTGCCTATTGCTATCACACCTTTACTGGACAGAGATAACAATGTCCTACTTGAAGAATTATTATTAGTTCCCACCTGTGTAAACATTCCACATACCCTTGACTTGGTGCCAGAATCATTCTCTCTTAGCCCTTGATGTTACTTTCACATTGACTTTGTCCTAAAGTTTATTATGTTGTTTGATTGGTCCTTGTCGCTTCAGTATGTTTGCAAACCTTTCCAGTTGTCATTAGACCATCGACCGTGTTCACCATTTTCATGCTGAAGAATTACTCAAAATATTATAAGCTTTCTTTTAATGTTCACAGTAGGCACAAATATTTCAATGGGATTTTTACATTATGCTTTGTGCACTATACTAAACAATCGCATAAAATCAAATGCTCCTTTATTTGACTGGCTATCACACTTGAATAGAATTTGTTATCAATATAGCAAAATTGTTTCCTTGTTAGAGCGCATTCGAGCCATTAATGTTGCAATCATTTGTTCCAAATTCCCTCGCACTTTTTTCCACTTTTTTGTAGCCAGCTAATGCATCAGATGACACACACACTATGTTTCCATCAGGAGCTCAATATCGATTTTTAGCTAGGAAGAAAGATCATTCCCTTGAAAATGTTCTCATTCTATCTCGCCATAGTCAAGTTCTCTCAACCTGAGAAAATCTCCAATCATTTGTTCCAATTCAATGTGCTAGTCCCTTCATACTCTTGCCGCTTTTTTGTAATTAGCTAATTCTTCAAAAGATACGCATGCTATGTTGTCTTCAAGAGCTCAATATCGATTATTGATTAGGAAGAAAGATGCCTTGGAAATGTTCTCATTCTATCTGGGGCCAATTTCTCTCAACCGATAAGAAAGATGGAGACTCATAAAGATTTCATATTATTATCTTGATAAGTTTTTGAGTGGTTATATTTGGAATTATTATAATTTCCTATTTTGACTAAAGTTAGGTTTTACCTTGGTTCCCTACTTAAACCAGACTAGGTAAAACCGCAGGGTTTATGTACAGGATTATGCATTACATTGTACCGACTTCTAATGAATTGAAGAGACAATATTTCCACGCAAATTCTCCTATGTCTAGTCCCTTTCTCTTCTTCCCCTCTTCCCCTTCCCTTCTTCTACAACTCTTCTGCAAGTATAGGGTTTGCTTACGCGCGTCCTTCACAGAAAGTATTAATGGAGTTGATAAACAAAGAAAATACAATATGCAGATGAGATATAAAGCAAACGTATTTCAGTTTGATGGATAACCTGTACTAATCATTTCACTCTAGCACAAGCAGGAATTATGAGTGCCACGAGACAAAGAGAGTATAACTCAAGTATTATTTGCACAGGAAAACCAAGACTCAAAAGCTGATACTTTGCCGAAACTTAAAAACGCTGCTAGCATAGTCTATTTGTGTCTAATCATAAAAGTCCTAGAAACAAAGAGGAAAAGGCCCAAGTCTCATTACAATAAAAAAAAAATCCAGCAGTTTATTACAGGTCATAGTTTTAACACAATTCAAATTCCAAAAATCTAATGTCGTAAATCATATCGATATAAAATTAATTTAACCATTGTACTAGATATGATGTACAAGAAACATGTCAAACATACAAATAACACTCCTCGCCTCATCTTCTTAGTCGAAATTTGTCAAGTTCAACTAAAATTTTTTAAAGTTCATTGAGGTAAGCAGGATGATGCTTATTTCTTAATTTTGTGAAGATAACAAATAACAAATAACATTAATACCTCTTCAGCATAACCGGAGATGACTCCTTTCGTCCAGGAACAGCTGGAAGATAATCATTATGGAGATAATTTGCAAAGTTAGGGTCCATTGAAACGGCAACAACTTCAGACTTCTCACTTCCATCATCCATTAATTGGATAGACAAAGAGGTGGGGAAAGATGTCTACGAGAAGCATGAAAATAACTAAATATTGCCTTTTCAAATAAACATGATACACATATATAGTGCTGTATAACTAGAAGGAATCAATCAAAGTATCAGGAAACCTACACATTCAAGCCGGTATATATTCTCATCGTTCAGAAGGACATGAACATTTTCGTAATAAACCAAATCAACATAATTCTCAGGTTTTCGAGATTTTTCGTACTCGTACAATTGAAGCAGCTTGAAGTCCACCTCGTCACTGGAAATAGTTTGGAGCTGCAAAGAGAAACATTATTCAAACAATACACTTATAAGCAGAGAAGAAATGGAAAGGTTATAAAACAAATTTTTAGGAAGGTTACCTGTTTGACTAACTTATATATCAGCTTATCCAATGTAAATAGCACATAAGACTGATTTCCAAGTAGTGATCGACAATCATCCTCAAATTTTGCATTATCAGAAGATCCATCAAGCAAACTAAACAGTGCACTCATGAATCTGCATTTAACATGTTCATCTAGAATTAATGGAATTCAATACAACTCCCGGACTCATTATATACTATTTCTTTTAATCACCTTGCATAGGGGTCAGAGCATGTGTCCTTTGTGCTTCTCCATTTGGATTCAGCAGAAGCTGAGTTCACCTTAGCTGATAATATCCTCTCATATAGTGTCTGGAAGAATTAAGAACAAATCATGTAAAATAAAATATATAAATGAAAAGAGTAAACCTGAACCCAACATGCATGCTATATTTCTAGAGATTGGAGTTTCTTTTTTTCTTTAAGATTTTTTGGAGGAGGTTTTGGGGAAAGGAAGCATTGCCACTTGGATCAAATCAACCGAGAGAAAAAATAAATAAATAAATATTAGTTAAATGTAACCTTACCTGGTGCAGCCTGAAAAGCACATAAAAGGCGTCGTTCCCATAAAAAATATGTCGATCCGTTTTCCCATCACTTAGTAGCGGAGAAGCCACATACTTTGACAAAGGCTTACAAGTCAGTAGGAAATGATCAGACTGTGGCACTGATACACCATCTCCTCCAACACAGTGAGTTTCATTCATATTTTCAGCCTCACCTTCACTCTCAGCTTTACCATCATGTTCTCCATCTTCCTCTTCCTCATGCTCTTCCCGGGAGCACTCATCAGCAGCAGACTCACTTCCTGAAACATCTTCACCAGCCTCAGAGACATTTTCACTGTCCTCGTCATCTGCATCTGCATCATTTTCACCAGCAGCATCTGGAGAAATCTCTTCGTGGCCACCAGTTTCATATTGCATGCTGTCATTGCGGTGATTTTTGTTACGAGCGGGTTGTAAACTGCCATCCGCATATGTGGCAAAATTGTCTTCAAAATCACCAGTCGGTGATAGCTCTCCTTCTTCTTTCTCAGTTTTGCAGTGATCAATAGAATCTTTATTATATCCATTATGTCTGAAGCCATCTGCAAACCCTCCATTTGCAGATTGATTCAACCTTGACATTTCACCATCCTATTTCAGAAAAAGAAAATTAAATGTCAAGATAAAAAGAAAAATCAACATGCTTTAACCACCCCCACCCCCACAAACAAACAAATGGGACGCAGTAAAAGCTTTTCCAATTCTTGTATTGATGGATTCTTTTAAAGGATTCCATTAACCCACAGTTTGGAACTCATGATTTTGACAGTGACTAAATATGATTAAAAAAAAAAGATGCCTATTTCAGAACATATTTGGGATCCAAATGACAGGCTACAACCATATGCTCATACCTCCAAGGACATATCTTCAATATTAGGCTTGGCTCCATGACCGTCCTCAGTAGGACTGTTATTATCTCGCGAATGATTTGCACCACGCCCTTGAAGTTCAAAATATATCCATGATTTTGACCCCACCAAAAAAAAAAAGGAAAAAATAAGTAAGATCATAACCAATTGGTAAATAGATGGAAGATAATCTACGCAATACTATCAAGAGTCAGCTGCACAAGAACGTCAAAATGCCAATCTATCTTCACAAATCGCCAATAACATACAAGCCATAACAATTGCCCCTACATGCATACCATGATTAGAATCTGGTCCTATAGTAACAGCTGTGTCAGAGTTGGTTAATCTTTCACCAGAAGCCACAGTTGATCCACCAGCTTTAGCCAGCACAACACCCCCATTTGTAAAGCCAGTCTTGCTGGAATTTACTTGGTGAGGTGAAGCATTTGGATCTCCATTGCATATAGGCTTTGGTTGCTTTAAGTTTATGGTAGTAGCATCACCACTAGGTCTTTCATCACTTTCAACTATGCTTGTTGCAGCGGTTTTCTCAATTCGGCACTTAGAGGCACCATCATCTTCAGTAGCCCCTGTACCATGAGGCCGGTTACGAACCCCCAGCAGCATCGGCTCAAGAAAAGAAGTCCAGAACCTCAGAACCTTATTTAATTGTTCTTTTGTCGAGCAGATCTCTTCACATGAATACTTAACAATTTTATACACATCTTCATGAACATCAACATCAGAATATTGGAATTCAAGATTTGGACTGATGAAATGTCTGCTTCCAGCAGCAATACTGATAAGTACATCATCCTCTTTTTGATTTTTCTCCCTGACATCTTTGATCTCTGCAACTAAGGCTGTCCATTAAAAGCATGAAAAAATAGATATGAGAACCAGAAGATCAATTGAGAGCACCATTTGCTGTCTCCAAATAATTTTTACTGCATTATGAATAGGGACTCGTAAGTATTAAATAACCAATACATCTATGATCCAGATGCAAATTATAATGTCTTCAATAAAGGGAGATAGAATCACACTTCACATATGCATAAAATGTTACACAGGCGAGATAACTAAAGGGACATTAGCAACAATAAGGGTGTGTTTGATTGGAAAATTTTCCATGAAAAATGGCCTTCTTCCACCCAAATTTCAACTTTTGGAGTGTTTGATTGCCATTTGTTTCCATGGAAAATATTTTCCAACCTTTAAAAATATGCCTAGTTTTCCTTTTTTCAGGGAAACATTTTCTTCGGAGGAGGTAGGTTTTTATTTTCCTCAAAACAAGGAAAACATTTTCTTTTCTAGGAAACATTTTCCATACCAATCACACACACCCTAAGTGTAGAAGGCATCGGTATCAATTACTAAAAGCGCTGGCAGTAAAATTCAGAGAAATCATATTCCCAATGATAACAAACAATTTTTTGGCAAATGTGGAGACAAATGGAGATGGAAATGCTTTCTGGCAAATTTCCCCAGGAAGAAATTACAATGATCCTGCTGTTCTAAACCATGAGGTTGTGGCATTAACAGTCATATTAAAGCATGCAACTGGTGATCTGATCCATGAGGTTGTGGCATTAATAGTCGTACTAAAGCATAAAACTGGAGAGATGAGCCCTGAGATTGTTGTAGTGACAGTGACACTGGAGTCATCAAGACGCAGTAATGACATCAACAACAATGGAGCAGCAATAACAAAGACAACAGCTATGACTAGTTAAAATTCTGATGATAAAAACACATAAAGCTAGAAATATCATTCGAAAATTAATGAAGAAAATTTCCATTTACCATAGTTTCTCACTAACTTATTGATGCAAACCAATACTGCAGCAAATTTTCCACCGATTGCAAAAGGCTAAATTTGAAATCATCTCATCATGACAATCCAACCATTTAATGAAAAAAATAGACATTCCACCCAAGTGGTAACATCAACATATTGCATTTTTATAATGATTGGAGAAGAAAATGAAAAGTAATATAACAGATTCACACCACCAAATACAACAAAGGATCATATATAACATCAATGCTCAACTTACATTTTGTGCTCAAGTTCTTTGAATCTTGTTGCCTGAAATAGAAGCTGCGGTGGTCCAGAGACTTGTAATGGTTCTTAGAGTAAATCTCAGCCCAAACTTTGTTAAAATCTGAACGACACTTAGTCCATTCCTCTTGCTTCTGCTTAAGGCGGGTTAGAATAACAGGCAACGCAATGGATGGGTTTTTACGCAATATGTCCATCACATCAAGACCATGATCACCATATAGACGTTCAATGCATCTCAAGTTTAGAGCTAAAACCAAAAGAAAGACATATATTGGAAAAAAATACATGAATACATACATACATACATTTATATGTATGTGTGTGTGTGTGTGTGTGTCCGCGTGTGTTTAATTGAATGAGAGGATTGGGCAAAATTTGCACACCCGAGAAATGCTCCTCAATACGCATGGGACCATCTGAACCAATTGAATGATTATTGATACTGTTCAAGAGTTCCTCTACACGCTTCGTAGTCGAACTTACAGACTCCAACAACATGTCTAGTTCGAATCTGAAACATCCAACAGAAATTCAATGAACAAAGGAAAACCTCCAATTAGGAAAAGCTCAGACACATCAAGTTGGAAAAATGCGAGAAAATATGGGAACAGAGGTTGAGGTAAAACCAAAAGTAGATATTCCCTAAGAAGGCAAGGATTTGGATTCGGATATGTAATTCGAATATGATACGGATATGTCGATACAAGTTTTTTTTTTAAAACTAGAATACGCGAATATGTGTGTGTGTGTTTTCAGCATAATTTCATTATTAGAAAAAAATTAAAATAGATGTACCATAACAAAAATAAAGTACTAAAGAATTTTATCTTAGGGTGTGTTTGAGCCCCCATTAAAAGGTAAATAATGTATTTTGGAATAGTAGATTGATGAAAAATGTGTGTTTAAAAAATAAGAAAAAATTTGAATTTACGTTTAATATTATTTTATTGAAGAAAATGTAGTTGAAAATAAGAGAGAAAAATATATTTCAAAAAAAATGGGAAAAATAGGAATCAAACAAGGGATTAATCCTTAATTGTCCCAAATTCATTTTCTTCAATGTCGACTTTTTCGTTATTATTAAAAATGACACCCTCCAACTTTAGCTCATCTAATGATAAATTAGCAATATCAAGTATCCCAAACACCTTTAAGAGTATCAAATGAGTCTTCGTAATATCTCACATTTTGAATTCTCCTTTTATTTAATACTATTATCTATTTTCAATAATAAAAATATATTTATCAACTATTAACACAATTTTACATATATTAAAATATTAATACTATTTTGCATTTCTAATAAAAAAACTCTAGCTATCAATTAAATTAAAACTTTAGTTAGTATATTTTTAATACATATTATCTATTTCCAATGAATTGTTGATTATAACAATAGTTATATATTAAGTAATTTTTTTGTTAATCAATAGTCAATAATAATGAGTTTTAAAGAAGTTTAAAACCAATAAAAATCTTCTTTACATGTCCTAACATGTCCGATTATTGAAAATGATTTAATAATATAAAATAATTAAAGAAACGTATCCGATAGTATCGAAATTTTTTTAAAAATAAAATAATTAAAAAAACACATCCGCTACGTATCGAAGCATATCGAAGAGTATCCAAACTAGAATACGTATTGAATATGGGTACATAATAAGTTTAAAAGTATCCGTGCATCTTAGGATATTCCACTTCATAAACTTAAATATGTAGCAAAGCCAAAAAGTGTTTACTCTCTTTCCACATCCCATATGATGTATGTCAGAAGTAAATATGTAGCAAAGCAAAAAAGTGTTTACTCTCTTTCTACATTGCATATGATGTATGCCAGAAGATAATGACTAGAAGTCACCAGCATAGGAAAGAGGGGTAAGTTGAACTCAACTTCATCTTTTTAAATTACCAAGGTCATGGGATCAAAGATCATCTCTAGACCATATAGGGGAGGACAGCAGGAGTTAAAAATTGGAAAGGTGTCATACCTATCATCTTCGCATCTAAACAGGCTTTCTTCATACTGGTTTCTACGCATGTGTTTAAAAGAATAATCCTCACTACCGGATGTGACTGATACCCAGTGATCATTTAAAACCAGACCACCAAGCTCCGACCTCTGGCTTGCTGAAGTTATTGGATACTGCACAGATAGATTTACAAAAAGAATGTCCAGAAAAACATCATTTCTTAAATTAAACAGACGTATACTGCACTTCATAAAATAACAAAACTATTAGGCAAGAAAAACAGTACATAAGCTGCAGAAAGAGCAGAGAAAAGCAAATATTCATACATCCTCAGGAAGAAGCCGATAACTGGGAGTGCAACTTTGACAGTTAGAAAGGTCAAGCTCCTGAATGGACTTCCCCCAGTACTTCAAATTGTACCTATCCTTTTCTTTACCTCCATCTACTTCACACTTCTGTTCTTTATCTTTGTCCTCTATTCTCAAGTCCTTTGAAGGATGTCCTTCATTCCATAATGATTCTGCTGATAGAACAAATTCCTTAGAATACACATCAAGAAAATGTTATGGTTGAGCTAAAACCTCAACCTCAAATCAGCCAATTCCAACAAACACCACAATTTTTGCTATTAAATTTCAACCGTTAACAATTGCACTGAAAATTATAGTATCCAATAACAATGAAATTGAATTACAGAAATAGAAAGAGGTAAGAAGAAGATAAGAAAGAGAGAAGGAAGCAGGGAAACTGATTACCAGAGAAGAAGAAACACAGCAGGGGAAACAAGGGAGAAAAAGAATACCAGACAGCAGAAGAAGGAAGACAGCGGGAGAATGGAACACAGCAAGAACAAGAACAAGAACAAGAACAAGAACCGAGAAGAGGAGGGAAGAAGATTGGCTGCACGCCCTAGTTCAATTCATCGATGCCTTTCCAAATGCAAAGATACCACTACATATAGACCCAAACAACAAGGGCTTTGGGCTAGCCCACTAACCATACAAGCCCAATTAGATCAAATAAAGGTAAATGGTCCAATAAGCAAGAGTCCATGACAGAAAAGCGAACAACAATTTATGCTTGTCATGAAATTGTACTTTTTCTACTCAAAAAAGGAAGAATGTCTTTTATTACATTTTCTTATGTATTTACTTTTTCTTTTTCCTTTTTTCCTTTTTTTTTCTATTTTATTTGGGTGGGTTGGGGTTACTTCTCTCCTCTGAAGTGCAAGAAATAAATACAATACATGCTATCCATAAAGTAACACGTAAACAAATAGCAGGAGAATTACATACTTTTGCCCATAACACCAGCAAGAAATCCATCTGCAAAACAAACACCAAGTCAGAACTAGAAACAAAAAAATCAAAAATAAAATTTTAAGCACAACAGAATATTAGCAATACCAATTCGCTCACAGCGTTCCAAAAATTCATTGAACCCCTCCATGAGATCAGGATATTTACCAAGTAAATCAGCAACCTGAAAATAACTCATGTTAGTAACAGATAAAGAAGTGCATTTATGTGTTGCCACCAAATAAAAACAGGACACAGCCCGAGTAAATATGATAGATAGGTAAAGGAAGAGCAGGGATTCAATACTTCAGAGGTTCAATTTAAAGCAAGATAAATGTTTCCATTTAATGTGTGTGTGTGTGTGTGTGTGTGTGAGAGAGAGAGAGAGCATATACTACTATTATGTGAAACAATTGTGGGAATAGGGGCACAATTAAGATGGTTTTTGACAAAATTGAACTGAATAAAAATATAAATTAAGGGCTATTGATATCCAAAAGTCGCTAACGAAGTGTTAAAACACACCAAAAGATGGAATGATATTCATACCAAACTCTGTAATTCTTTTCTTGTGATTATTTCGGTGCTGTAAATATGAAGACATTTCAGAAATGCCTGGTAATCATCTGAACTGTGTAACCTCTCCTTAACTTTTTCACAGAAGGTGAACTCTTGGCTGTACATGCCTGAAATGATCAATCCAACCAAATTATAACAGGCTCGTTAACAAGTCAACCATAACCATGTGAGCTATTGGGATCTACAAAAACACACAACTTCTTTTTCTTGAAACATAAAGTTGAAAAATATAGTTGTACTCATGCCTGAAAAGATCAATCCAACCAAATTTTAACAGGCTCGTTAACAAGTCAACCATAACCATATGAGCTATTGAGATCTACAAAAACACACAACTCCTTTTTCTTGAAACATAAAGTTGAAAAATATAGTTGTACTCGTAAATAATTTCTAGGTTTTTATCTCTCTTTATTTTAGGGGTGTGTTGTTAAAAAAAATCATTACACAAATTGTAATGCACTTAAGAATTTTTCAGTTATACTAATTTCCTATGAAGAAAACAAAAAATACAAATAAAAATCCCAGGAGTCTACCGTTGCAGAAAAATGGACATGCCAGTTGAACCAGAATTGAACAATTTCTCTATATTATCATAAAATACAGGGGCCTTGATCACTCACTTTTCAATGTATCTTTATCGTCACAGGAAGCCAAATTAGAATTCCCTCCAAAGTCATCAACCTTTCGGGAAGATTTCTTTTTATGCATGCTAGTGTCCCCATTGTTTTCATGGTCAGGTTCCCTGTCATCGTGATCACGATATCTCTTATCCTTGATCTCCTTGTCAGCACGCTTCTTCTTCATCACTGTTTTATCATCATCCAGATCTGGGCGTTCAACGCTAAGATCACGTTCTCCATGGGGACTAATAATCCTATCCCTCCGCAAACGTTGCTAAATTTGGTAGGACATCTCGTTTAGAAACAAGAAATCCTAAAACAGCCACATAAAGAAAAAAAGAAGTGTACAAAAGTATAACCTTATCTACTTGAGATTGTCGCATTGTGGGCATTGCAGAGCTCCTCTCATCATAATGATTGAAAGGACGCCGTCCAAAAGAAGCATGTGCCACTGATGCTGTAGCTGAAGTATCTGGCAAAAATCTAGTGAACTCCTCAAGAAGATCTGGTTGGTCGTTAAAAAGTGCCTCAACCTGCATATGGATTTTACAAACTAAAGTAATAAGAAGCAACGTGAAAATCTAGAAATTAACAAATTCCAAGTAGTCTGATTCTATTCAATACAAAACATTGCAATAAGATCCATATACCTCTTGGTAGACCTCAGTTATACCCTTGTGTTCCTTCCGATACATATTCAAGATGTCAAGGAACGATTTATAAACATGATCATCATTTAGGAATCTTTTCTGCGGGTGCACAAAGTCCAGTAGGAAATTATTATTTATATTCAATTTAGAAACTAAATTTCGAACCCATTACTGTAAAAGTGATAAGAAATTTTCACCTTAATCTTGTTTACAAAACTTATAGCCTCTTCAAACTCAACCGTCCTTTTTGGAGCCTCTTCCTCATCAGTAAGGGTGATTTCGTAACCCTTGGGCAAGAATGTATTGAACCCAAGGATAAGATTAGGATGCCCCTTAAATAACTCTTTCACCCGTGCTATAACACCAGCTGTATCAATTCTGCAAGTAACGTATTAAAATGAAGTTGATAAAAAGTGATCAATTCAATAGTAATATGAAAAGCTAATCTTACCAAGGAAGAATGATTTACCTTTGTCCCTTGAAATCTTTCATGACATCGAGGAACCTGTCATATTTCTCTCTTTCATCTTGGAACATGTCCTTGACTTCCTTCAAATAACTCAGGGCATCATTGGTTGTAAGCTTTTGTGTACTACCACCAGTACCACCACAGCCATTGCCACTACCTCCAGCAACAGCACCACCTCCTCCTCCAACACCACCACCACTGCCACCGCCAGGGGCATGTGGCAGCCCATACCTTTATTAAAAGGAAATTAAAATACACAAGTTACAATGATAATCCAAAAATTGAGACAGCTGAAACCTAATTGGACAACACATATAATGCACACACGAGCTCTAATTAGTTATTGGTTCTCTCCCTTGTGCACTTAAATTTTCCTTTTCAGAAACCCTAATTCCCATTTATAAAGGATGGCAGAGGCCCTTGAATGAAGTATGCATCTAAATAGTCAATGCTTTCACTCAACTATTACGTTACATTTTGAAGTGTACAAGCAAGAATGCTGATGAAGAATACTTTCAGAAGAGAGTCAAGAGACACAAGATCGTATGAGGTGTACTCTCCCCCGCTGAAAAAATCATTGGCTGCTGGGTTTGTTCCAAAAGGTCGTTAGTTTACCACTACTACCTGCCAGGTTCAATGTAAAACCTCCGTTCAATACAACCAAAACACAATTGAGACGACTATAACTTGAACTTTTCCCATGAATCCCATCACCCCGAATAAAAAGGAAATAATAATAAATATAAAAGAAATTGATAATAAAACCCAAAGCAAAGCAGCACCACGTCTAAAGATCCAAACTTTATTTCCATATAGGCCCTTCCACCACAACCACCACCACCCACAAAAAATAAATAAATAAATAAATAAGAAAAAACTCAGCTACCCTAGACAATACTATAACCTAATTCTTCCTATTTCCGTTTCAACCTCTCTTACTGCTGTTAAGGAGGAGACTTAACGGAGTTTCTGTGCAAGAGCAAAATGTTATCCACTAGTTCTGATCGTCAAAATTTTACTTAAATTGAACACAAATAACTTTCAAATTCAACACAGCATAGTTTATCTTCGAACTAAAGACCGCTACTTCCGAGAAAAAATACGAAACCACAGATTAATATAATGAATCACAAGAACCGAACCAATTCCAGATGTACAAATATTAAAGAGCTTACGATTCTCCACGAGAAGACGAAGAACCTAATGGCCGCTTAAATTGAGGGTTCACATAAACCTCATCTCGTAATCGCTTCATTTCTGCAATAACAAACAAATATCATCATAAAAATAAACCGTAAAATTCAAACACTAGATAAACAAAAAGATAGTTTAGTTTTAAAAAAAAAAAAAACTTCTCACAGAAACTGACCAATAAAGTTCTGTACCTTCAGAAAGGGAAAACAGCGAACAGATCTAATCTTACCAACCAAATAATGAAAAATCAGTTCAATTCTTTGGATCGAATTGTTTTTCAATACAACGAATTGTTGCTGAATTTTTCCTTTCTTTTACTTTCCCCTTCTCTCTCTCTAACTTTCTCTCTCTAACCTTCAGAGAACTCCAACAATAACAATCAACTACACGGAAATATGGAGGTGAAAAGGGAAATCAATTTGAGAGGAGGTATACTCAAATGTATAGGAGGACTATTTAGGAGTAGAAATTTGGGACTCTATTTAACGGGAGGATTTGGGCCTAGGCCCATAAACAAAATACACAAGCAGCCCGTTCTGACTCAAAACTAGAATAATGTTATTTATAATTATTATGATGAAACAACGATTATACGAAATAATGTGATTAGACGTTTCAATTTTTATAAGAATGGAGGGGAGAGAGAGAGAAAAAAATTTGTGAAAAATAATAAGTTGCCACGTCGTCGATTTTCAATCATCATTGTAAATAACATTACTCTCAAAATTATTGGGCTTTTGTGCTAAAACATATTAATTTGGGCTTTTAGATTTGCAAGGTATGGGCTCTTGTAGCCCAAATATCACTCGCCAACCTTTCGAAGAGTGGGATAACTACTCAAATAGGATCTTTACATTTACCAAACATTTTCGACCCATTTATTTTTATTAATTTTGAGCCACAAATTGCGGTCGAATGAGTAAATCACAGTTACTTATTTAGAATTCAGATTACGTGTTATATATAACGGTTCAAGAATGTAATATTGTTATTTTGGTCAAATATCAATTCCTCGTAACATTGCCGTGGTTGAATTGAGAAGGGAAACGAAGCTAAGGGATTAAAAGGATCAAGCAAAGGATCTATTGTACAACAACAGGAGTTAAGACGGTAATTTTGTAAGACAGGTGTGTGTTGCATTTTTAAAATGCCCTGCTAATGATAAGAAGGAACAAGATGAGACATTTTATTTAGCCCGTGTTCGACTTAAAATTCAATTAAAATTTCAACTTAAAGTAAATAATTAATTTTAACCATATATTTGATGGGATTCATAATTTTTGAACCACACATTTCATCAACTTTTATCAAAATATAGTAAAAATTTGATTTTAATCTTTACCAAACAGAGACTTAGATTTCACGAAGTGTGTCCACAATAAATAAGCTGACGAACAATAAACATAAATAAAATCGTCAATCCAAAACAAATGTTAATAGTGCGCTATACATATCCAGAACCTGCAACTTATGTTCAAGAAAATATATTAAAAAAAAATAAAAATAAAAATCACCGAACACAGCAGAGATGCATTCATGGATTCACGTGATTAAGGTTTTGAGTTTCATCTTAAAAGATCAATCTTATTAGAGCATTTTCAAGACTCTTTAAACGTAAGATCTTCTCTATTTTAAAGATTCAATTATTAAAATTATGATAAAAAATACTCTTCAAATTAATATTTTAAATTAGAAAGTGAATTTGATTCTCCAAATTTGAATAGCCAACTCTACTATCTATAATAAAATGTATTCAAAGTATTTCAGTTTTCATAATGAGAAAAATAATATCATAATTTGGAAGAAATTAGTGAAATAAAATATAGAAAAAATAATAACATTTTTTTGAGTAGTAAAATTAAGTGTTAAAAATTTTAAAAAAAACTTATTGGCGTATTAAATTTTTTTTTTTTTTAAACTCTCTAACTTGCTAAATATGATCTATAAAAATATAATCTTTTGAATATGCTCTTAAAATGAGTAGTACAATCCCTTATTTGTTTACTTATACTTCAGTATTTATTTGATATGATATTTATCCCTTATCATGTCCACTGAAATGACAACTCGTTTAAGCAACTAATTGTTAAATTCATGTGTTTTTTTTAGTTTTAATCGAGTCGAATAATTCGTTTGAGCTTAATAGGCTTCAACATCATATTAAAAATTGGTGTTTCCTATATAAATAAAAGAGTTACTTGATAGTTAATGTTCATAAATCGAGCCAAACCAAATGACTTAATGGTTTGGCTCGGTTAAGCCCTTTTTCTTTTTTTTTTGTCTGTTTTTGTTTTTTGTCCTAGCTATATGACTTAATGGCTCGGCTCGCTCAGCTAGGCTAAGCCCCTTATTTTATTTTATTTTTTTTACGTTTGATTAGTTTTGGTTATTGTTTACAAGTTAAATGGCTCGACGGCTAGATTTGGCTAAGCTTTTTTTTTTTTTTT
>CAIGRB010084497.1:0-13699 GCA_903798255.1 Fraxinus quadrangulata | reverse complement strand
AAATTGAATTGGATGAAATAGAAATGTCCTATTACATCGAAAAGGGAAAGGTAGAAATTTGGAGACTAAATGAAAAGTGGATTAAAACCAAATGAAGGAAAATTAGCAAGGCATCCAAAGCTTTCTTTAGGTGCCCGTGATTCAATTGTCAAAGTCGAGATAAAGACTAAAAAAAAAGCTTGTTGGGAGGCAACCCAATTTCCTAACCTATTTTGTTTTGTACCGCATTGCATATAGATTTATTTTGATTATTAGTTTGTACCAGACTTAGACACGTTTCAATTTATATGGTATCACCATCCCATCATGCTTTCCCTAGGGTACTTTAAATTATTGTTGATTATTTCGATTGTTTGGACTAAGTAATACATGTTCTAGGTTATCTTTAATATTTGATTGGACCACTATGTGCAGAAATATGACGTCGTGGAACACTCAAACCAATATAAACAAGAGAAAAGCATGATGAAGAAGATTTTTTATCCGTCACATATAGTGCCTTACACATTCAACAAAAAATATTCGGGAAGTACCTTCTTCCTTTTCTTCCCGTCCCCTTATATTCTTATTTATGACTTTGGACATTGAGGACAATATTGGTGCTTTAGTATGCTTTAGTATTTATCAAAAAATATATAAAAAATATTTTCTTATTTTAGGCTGTGTGCTTGTCTGAGTTAGATAATTTAGCCAACAATGATGATTAAATTTGAAATTTGGTATTGATTTATGAACGGTGGATAGGATGCATATTAGATTGATTGAGACTTAACCTTGTAAAACTTGATATTATATGTGCACTAGAATTAAGTTGGACAGTGTAATGCTATGAGTTGATTCATATAATTGATAGGTTGATATAGTTGAACATAGATGTTTTGTTCAAACCATACTAAATTACTTATTCTTAGATCAAATTTAGCACAGTTCGGGGGTGATTTTGCTATTGTAAGAAGGTATGGATGTGGTAGGAATTCCATGTATGAAAACTTTGTTTTGATTGTCTTAGATTAACGGGATAAAATTTGGCAAAAATCTTAAGTTGGAGGTATGTTTGCCTGAATATGTGTTTGATAAGGGGCATTGCACTGATCAAGATATCAATTATTTTTAAATGTGAAAATTCTCATCGAAACCTTTTTGACTTAGGTTATTAAGTGATAGGTGTATTGTTGCACATTTATTTAATACCTAAATATACTTATTATTGATAAAAATGAACAAATTTCTATTCAAAATTATGTAATTATTGCTTTTGTAGGTAAAAATCACCCAAACTAAAGAGAACAAAACAAAAGGAGGAAAAATTGACTAAAAGTTTACAAAATTGTAAATTTGAGGACCAAATTGTACAAGATCAAAGTTAAGGGACATAACATGCAATTATCCAAGGGACTTGGCTGCAAATAAAACCAATTTATAGTTTTGGACAGAAACTTGGCGCCTAGGCTCCACTTTTGAAAATCTGAGGACCTTTTTGCCATTTGTCCGAAACTCTGGGGACCAAAGATGCAATTTCTGAATAGGGTTATTAAAGAAAAACCCAGCAGCCTGCGTCTTCTTCTTCTCGATGTTTTTTCTTGGATTTTTCTTTTCTTTCTCATTTTATTTCTTTCTTCTTTCTTTTTCTAGTTTCTGTTTCTTTTCCTTTTCTTGGTACTTTGAGGACAAAATCAAGAACACAACAAGAAGAATAAATCAAAGAAAAGATGGAAAAGAATTGAGAAAATCAAGATTCCAGTAAATCCAACCAAAAAGAGTTTTATCTTTAATCTTGTATTTTCTTTATTATTTTCTATCATTNCAAAGGGATTAAATTAAAGAAAAGGTGGAGAAGAATTGGAGAAATCAAGATTCAAGCAAATTCAACCAAAAAGGGTTTTATCCTTTATCTTGTATTTTCTTTATTATTTTCTATCATTTTTATTGTATTGTATTGGAAAAATATTCTCATTTGTTATCATTTATATAAAATGGGCTAAATTTTATTGTTGGAATTTATGGTTGAAACCTAACCTAGCTTGGATTAATTTCAATATATGTTTTTCAATTTTTAAATGCTTATTTACATGTGTATCTACTATTTTGTTTTTTCGCATTTTCATTTAAGTGGTCATTAAATAATTGAGTTTAGTGATTTGTATATTGTTCGAGAGAAGATTGTACATCTTAAACCAAGTAGTAAATACTCCATGTTTGTCTGGGGGCTAGAGATATACTCCTAACCATATGTGACCCATTGAGCTATTTTAACCAAGATTTAATGCGATTGTTTGATTTTAATTAACATAAAAATATAGTAGGTTAAACCAATTTATTAGGGTTAATTTCGCTCGAGAGAGGCAATTAACTAAAATTGGAAAATCGACTCTAATATCGTAAATGAGTAATTTGTTAATTGGTTGGTGGAGAAATTAATTAGGTGACGGTTAAGCGAAACCATGAATCACAGCCACGTTTTTCCTCCAAAATTTCCAAGTGTTTATGTTTTCTTATTTTGTAGATATTAGTTAAATTTCCTTATATTCTAACATCAAATTTTATTGTGTGTTTGTTTTTATTATTAAAATTAAATTGATTAAAGTTGCGTAATCAGAAGCAAACATTCCCGAGGGATAGACAACCTGAACTCAAAAAGTCCACTTTATTACTTGAACGCAACCCTTGTACTTGCGGTATATAATTTAGCGAAGAAGTTTTGGGCGCCATTGTTGGGAAATTTTTTACTTTGATTATCACTTTAGTTAATTTTAGTTTTAATAATTTTTTATTTATTTATTTTAAAATCTTTTATTTTTGTATATTTTGGCTAACATCCGTATTGTTAATCAATCTTATATTAGTATTCTCTCCTTGTACTTTTTAGCTATAGTTGCATTATTCCAATCTTGGTAAAGTAACAAAGTGTTTGCAATGTCTAATCTCTATATTGACTATAGAAATATGCTTGAAGGTCCAAGATGTGAAATTTGTCAAGCGATGCATTGTACAGGGCAATGCTTGTATTCGTGCACTTACGTATCAATGTTGAAACTTGTTTGGTTTAGGCGATATTTGAAATGTCGAAAACAAGCACTGGATAATTTTAATGATAGTTACATGCTGGTGGGAGATTATGTACCAGGTGATTGGGATGAGGATATCAAGCTTGTGGGAGATAATCCTCCCTTATTAAGTGAGAATGTAGCAAAGTATTATAGTGAGATTGCCAAGTTGGATGAAGACGACATTCCTATGGGAGATTACATATACTGGGATGGATTTCGAAAGTGGGGGTATAATCCACTCAACGGAGTTAATAGGAAAGGCTTACCATTGCCCGTGGAGTTTGATTGTGGACTGCTCAGTCAACCTGATGAGAGTTCAACCATTGGAGAAGAGCCTAAAATGAGTGAAAATTTAATCACAATGGAGCTAAATTGGGATGTGGCAATAAATGAGGAGAAAATCAACTTACACTCTTCCGACTTAGTTAATTACAAAGATATTGATTTTGTGATTAAACCCGATGAGGAAGTAAAAATCTTCACAGTTGAATTTAAATTGGATGGAATAGGCAAATCTTATTATATGGAAAGGGGCAATGTTGTGTTTTGGAGATCCAATAAAGAGTGGAACATAGCCAAAAGAAGAAAAATGGGCAAGGCATCCAAAGCCTTCTTTAGATGCCCATGAATCAATTACCAAATTCAAGCTAAAGACTATAAAAAAAAAACGCTTATTCGGAGGCAACCCAATTTTCTAACTTTTAATATTTTTTTTTTTACTTTTATGCATTTTCATTTTTTTTTATTAGCTATCATTTTTTGTAGGTAGTTTTTGAGTCCCACATATCCATGGTTCCTCACAAGTTTGGGGGTAGATTAGTGTACAAGAAGGTCACTTGCCCAAGTGTATTAAAAGCATCACAAGTCCAAGTAGAGTATTTGTTCCTCTTCACCAAATATCCAATTGGGAAAGTTTCATTACCCTCTCTTTTATTTTATCTTGTTCTTTTACACATTGAGGACAATGTGTGATTTAAGTTTTGGGTGACTGTGCTTTAATTGTTATGATTTTGAGTTGATATGTTATCTACCTTGCCGGTGATATTTAAAATTGTTGTTGATTCATGAGCTATGACCAAATATGCTATTCGTGCCTAAGTTTTTAAAAAATTGCTTGTCCATGTGAGATCCTAAGTTACTTTGAGCACGATGGTCACAATTAATTGTTATCGTAATGTGAAATTTTTTAATTGATGGATATATTTTTTGATCTGGTAAGAACTAGGTGGTGAGTTGTGTTTAAATTTTTATCAATCTTGCATTCTCTTCTCTTTCACTTAACCATATTGTGAGATAAATTTGGAGGTGGTCGAGCCGGTGAAGGATATGTTCTAGAAGTGAGTTGATTCCATGCATGTTGAAAAAAAATGTGTAGAGTGTCTTTTGCTAAGTATAAGCTAGGTAACGACCATATGCTAGGAATCTAAGCCCCATTTATTTTGTGATGTTAAAAGGGGACATTGTACTTGTTGATTCTTGCCTCACTTCGTAGCCTTTTTTATTTGAGTTATTAAGTCCGTCGGGGTATCTCGAAACCCGATAACCTTTGGTCTAAACAATCGGGTAGCTGTCGACGTAAAACTCGCTACTAGGGTAAAAAAGAAAGCTTAAGAGTGTGAGGTCAATCATGCACTTTAATTGAAAAAATTTGGAATTGTGCAATTGTATTTGATGTTTGGGCTTAGATAACTAGTGAGTTTGAATTACTTGGTATAAGCTTAAATGCCGAAGTACTAATCTAGTAGAGAATCATCACGTGGATAGATTTTTAATATTTTCGGTTAGGCCCAATCAAACTAGAGCGGGAAAAAAAATGAGTGAATTGAGAGCAACCTTTAGATTTACACCGATGAAAGAAAATGGATAGCCATTTGAGGAGTGTAAATCTCTCGAGCGGGAAAAGAAATATTTGACCACTAAGGGTCGGGTTGAAGTCAATTTGAAAATTTTTCCGTCTTGACAACTTTTTCATAATGTAGATAATGATTAAAAGTGGCTATGCACACACGCACTTAATGAACATTGGATAAGCTTGAATTATTTTTGCTAGCATTATTTGGAGCATATTTGTGAATTGATTATACAATTTTACACTCGTTAATTATTATGGCAAGCTATCTAATATTTTCAATCTTTATAATCTATTACTTGACTGTGTTAGTAGATAATCTTACTTGGGACGAACAAGAACTTAAGTTTGGGGGTATTTGATAAGTGTATTGTTGCACACTTATTTAATACTTTTGTAGGTAAAAATCACTCAAAGGAAAGACAACAAGACAAAAAGAGGAAAAATTAACTAAAAGTGTACAAAATTGTGAATTTGATGACCAAATTGTACAAAATCAAAGTTAAGGGACCTAACATGTAATTATCTAAGGGACTTGGATGTAAATAAAACCAATTTATGATTT
Organism: Fraxinus quadrangulata; assembly: GCA_903798255.1. Lineage (NCBI taxonomy): Eukaryota > Viridiplantae > Streptophyta > Magnoliopsida > Lamiales > Oleaceae > Fraxinus > Fraxinus quadrangulata. Next base: position 8,238 of record CAIGRB010084497.1, on the reverse strand, counting down.
TGGACAGAAACTTGGTGCTTGGGCACCACTTTTAAAAATCTGGGGACCTTTTGCCATTTGTCTGAAACTCTGGGGACCAAAGCTGCAATTTTTGAATAGGGTTATTAAAGAAAAACTTCTGGCTATTTTTTCTTGGATTTCTCTTTTCTTTCTCATTTTATTTCTTTCTTTTTCTCGTTCTTTTTCTTTTCTTTTTCTTGGTACTCTGAGGACAAGATCAAGATCACAACAAGGAGAATAAATCGAAGAAAAAGTGGAGAAGAATTGAGGAAATCAAGATTCAAGTAAATCCGTCCAAAAAGGGTTTTATCTTTAATCTTGTATTTTCTTTATTATTTTCTATTACTTGTATTGTATTGTATTGGATTGGATTGGATAAATATTCTCATTTGTTACCATTTATATAACATGGGCTAAATTTTATTTTTGGGATTTATGATTGAAACCCAACCTAGCTTGGATTAATTTCAATATGTGCTTTTCAATGTTTAAATGCTTATTTACATGTGTATCTACTATTGTGTTTATTTTTCGCATTTTCATTTATATGGCCATTAAATGATTGAGTTTAGTGATTTGTATATCATTCGAGAGAAGATTGTACATTTTAGATCAAGTAGTAAATACTCCATGTTTGTGTAAGGGATAGAGATATACTCCTTACCCTAGGTGACCCATTGAGATATTTTCACCAAGATTTAATGCGACTGTTTGGTTTTAATCGACATAGAAATATAGTATGTTAAACCAATTTATTAGGGTTAATTTCGTTTGAGAGAGGTCATTAACTAAAATTGAAAAATTGGGTCTAACATCATAAATGAGTAATTTGTAAATTGGCTTCTGGAAAAATTAATCAGGTGACTGTTAAACAAAACCATGAATCCCAACCACGTTTTTCCTCCAAAATTTTCAAGTGTTTATGTTTTCTTATTTTGTAGATGTTAGTTAAATTTCCTTATATTCCAACATCAAATTTTATTGTGTGTTTGTTTTTATTGTTAAAATTAAATTGATTAAAGTTACGTAATCGAAAGCAAACATTTCTCGAGGGATCGACAACCCGGACTTAAAAAGTCTACTTTATTACTTGAACGTGATCCCTGCACTTGCCATATATAATTTTAGGGACAATTATGCCTGTAAAGATATTTAAAACATGATGCCCTAAAGTCATCTGATTTAGGAGTTATCGGCATAAAACTTGTTACATAGGTCATCTAAAAAGATTAAGGGGGAGAATGCAAAAAGAAAAATACTTTTGAAAATTAGAAAAAGCAAGTGCATAAAAAAAAAAACTAAATATTTTGGTTAAACTCCAAACACTTATTTGAGGGAATTTGATGTTTGATAAAGGATAATTAGCCTAAATTGAGTCTTGGATGTCGAAGGAATAAAATCATTGGAGAATCCTTCTTTATAGATGTGTTAACTTACAATTAGTAGAGTCTACCTGAACTAGAGATGGGTGATGATAGTAACAAAAAATTCAACTTTAGATTACACACTGGGAAAAGAGTGAAAAAAGAACAAGTTTGGGGGTGTGTGAATCACACAAAAGGTGAAATGATATATTTGACCACAAAGGGTCGGGAATTGAAGCAACTTGTAAATTCATGATTGTCTATTTAATTCTTCACACACACACGTCAGTTTTGCATTGGAAGAGTGAATATTGGTTTGAAATTGTGACTTTGAAACAATTTGTGGATTTAATACTGTAATTTCAAATACTAAGACAAAAAGCTAGATTGTCTAACCAAATATTTTTGCATGTTTGTGTGTTTGTTGTTATTCAAGTTATAATTTTGTTTAAGGCCAAACAAATGTTTAAGTTTTGGGGTATTACTATGAATTTATGGATTGTTATACTTACCACTGTGTCCTTTTCTTTTAAAACAAAACCAGAATCATGTCAAAGGAAATATATATTTTTTGTTGAGTCACTCCATCTAGAAACATTTGAATTCGATGGAACTGTATTTGAATTCAAATGGAGCTCTAAACATTGTCTATTTTTTTATTTGTGCTTCATGCTTGCATTGGAAATGAATTTTATAAAAATACCATCTATTTTTTGCTTATGTGACATAATTTTTTAAATAATTGATGGTCGCCTTGGATATGCTCAAAATTATATGAATAATGCTATATAAACTTTTCGAATAATTATATTTAACATCGATGATGTTGAACACCAATCTTTGCGTCAGTATATCATAATATTGGTTAAATAAGTCATAAATCATTGTATTTAGTTGAGCAGTTCATATAAATCGATATTAAACACCATGCTAAATAACATTACTCAAACTAATCACATCATTTTATTTAAATTAGTATTCCAACACCACTAATAACATTACTCCAATTATATGCATGTTTTTTAGTGAAATTTTTTAAAATTTTATTTTATTGTCTTATTCTAGATTCTTTGCACACAAATCCCGAGGACAGTATGTTCTGAATCATTAAAATGTTTTCTGATTTTCCATATTTTAACTCAAAATTTACCCTACAAATTAGGGTAATAAACTTCTGGTTTTTTCATCAGAATCCCTATAAAAACTATTTAATTCTTAGTGAGTTTTCAATCATCGAAATTATTTGGAAACCAATAGTTAATAAAGAAAAGTCTACTCACATAAATCGATAATAACCATCGCGAGGGATTGATATCATTATTTGTTTAGAGATTGAATAAAATATTTACCTTTTCTTTAACTGTCGGATTCACCAGTCATTTCTATAGATTTCCTTTGGAGCCACTGTTTGCCCAATATTAAATTTTTTTTCTCAAACTCATTATCAATCATGTATTCAAACAATAAAATATTTTACACTTAAATTTTAAAAAAAAATCTTACTTTTTTATCACATATTCTTCAAAAAATTATTATTCCAAAACTCACTTTCCCAAAATAAACTCTTTTTAACGGGCATCAAACAAGGCTGTATAGATTTGACTCCACTACATAGGCTATAATCATGTATCATAGTTTCCAAAACAAAAGAGGTGAAGACTATAAAATATAAAAGGGTAATTAGCATAAAACATCCATATTTCTCAAGTTTATTATGGAAAGCGTCATTACATTTCATTTTTTGGATTTTTGCACTTATTTCCACCTTTCTTTACTATAAACGTCCTTCCGTCCACCATCCGTTAGTTTCTCTGTTAATTAAATACAAAAATGCTGATTTCTTTTAAATCAACAAGGGTAAAATAGTCATCACCTATTCAACCTCTTCATCCCACCTTCAACTTAGTCTATAAGTAACAGTAACATGAATACGAAAATACTTTAAATTATTACATTAAATAAAGAAGAAATGTTGTAGAGAATATTATATTACATATAATGGTTGCTATCATGTTGGGTTACTGGAAAAGTTTAGATTTACAAAATATATATATATTGAATGGGTGGTCAATTTTAGAAAAATATATACTGGATGTTTATTTCCAGTTTATGCTTATTAAGGGTGTAACAAAGGGATAAATTGAGAAGAACGAGTGTAAATGGTTACTGTAAAGTACGTATTAGATTTCAATGGTGAATGATCCATTTTGGCTTAATGGTGAAGATGAACTAGTCATGTTCACTTTTTTGATAATCAAATTAACCTTGTGATAATAACCCCTACGTATTAATATTTTCTAAACACATCCCTACCTTTAAATTTTATTTGCGAAAAACATCACTACCTATAGAAATAGTTGCGCATAACATCCCTATCTTTCAAATTTTTTTGCGAAAAACGTCCCTGTTTTCTTCTATATGCAACATGTTTATACACAGCAACTCAAACTCCCTAAATTCACCAATTCTATCATAGCATCTTGGACACAATTCATCCACCAATTAACCAAAAACTGAACAAAAAAAAATCAACACAGATAATGAAAAAATTCAGAGTTTAACTTTTCATTTCAGCTAAATATTCACTGTGCAGCAAAAAAAAAGTTCTGAATGTGCTAAATTCTGTCCAGTAGCTCAAAAACATCAGTAACAGGCTCCTAAGGTGCTACATTATATCCACTAACATCATTACACCACCTGTGCACTGAATGAACAAAAACAAAAGCCAAAAAATTAACAGAACTTGACAGACAACTTCATCCTAATTAGGTGCTGGAGGTGGTGCTCCTTTGCAACCTCTCATATTGTGTCATGTTTCACCACATTTCGTACATGTAATTATCAGCCTTGATCTATTATGTTGACTCCTTGTTGTCCCTGAAGTTGATTGTGAAATATTAGCATTGCTCTTTGACTTTCGAGACTTCTTAAGCTGACTTGAAGAAGCCACATCATTTGGCTCTTTTCTTCTATTTTTCTTTGGCCTTCCAGCCCTCTTTGTGTACACTGGTGGATTGAGAGTGTTCAAACTTGGGTTAGACCATAAGTCTAGACCTGTGATGGGAGAAATTGATGGTGTATATGTCCTAATATATGCATCTTTCTTATAGATGTCATCTACGAGCTCCATCACGTTCAGGTCTCTAGATACAACTGAGGCAATCACGTGGCTACAAGCAATTCCTGATAATTACCAAACTCAATTTTTGCTTCTTATAGTAAAACTCTAACACCCTTTCATCACAAGTTCCATGTAAAAATTTATGCAAATTCTTTCTCGTGCACCATTTACCATGAAAGAAGTCGGCGAAAAGAACGAATCCCCCTTCGTACTCCACATTGTTTGGCTCATCATAAAATTGGCCTCCATAATGTACTTCGACGGTAAAATATTGAGAACTACCACCTGCATGCAATAGTATAAAGTTCACATCAAAATCAATCAACAAATTGGAGAGTTTCAAGCTTTGCTTCAAAATGGAAAGTAAATTGAGAAAGCCATTGACAGTGACAAAATTCACATCAACACTGAAATGGACACTGAATTCACGCGAAAGTGGAATATGTACAATGACAGAGAAACACTGGATGCACCATACTAAAATAGACATAAATTGGGGGATTGCATAATGACATTTTGTGAATGCTTAGTGGAATTAGATGAGTTCACACAAAATTTAGGAAATGAACACATACCATAATTGGGTCGATCATCGTCGAGATTTCTCAAAAATGGAAGAAACATGCTGCTCCTCGAAGGTCTGCGCAACATTAGATAGTATTAAAACTCTACACAGAATCTCAATCATGCCAAAAACCAAAATATGAAATGGAAAACGAAAATACCCAACACATAATGTTTCTTACATCGCTCGTTAAAGAAAGTCTCAATGTGTGCTTCCACTCTGCACCCACGAGATGAGATGAGAACATATGAGAAGAGAAAGGAGGAACGGCTGTAGAAATAGAAGAAAGATGGGAATTTTTGAAAAAGAAAATCGTAAGGGAACCTTCGCGAGTAAGAGGAGATAAAGGGGTTGAATCGGTAAGGGCTATTTTACCCTTGTTGATTTAAAAGAAATCAGCATTTTTATATTTGATTAATAGAGAAACTGACGGATAATGGACTGAAGGACGTTCATCGCAAAGAAATGTGGAAATAAGGGCAAAAATGTCAAAAAATGAAAGGTAATGACGTTTTCCATGATGAACTTGAAAGGTATGGACGTTTTCTGCTAATTACCCAATATAAAATTATCTAAAGGAAATTTGTTGTAGAGGTCCCAAATCTCAATAAATGTGCAATATAAAGATATCTAGACAAATTCTTTTCAAATGACTCTTAATTGACCAAAAGTCAAGCATTTTGATTCTTTGAGAATCCAGAAATGTATGGCACTCTGGTCAAGTAATTTAATGATGAATAGGGTGTCCAATCCATAATGATTATGTGTTTAATCGAGTTAAAATTAATTACAATTTTAATCGAATAACAAACAAATTTTGTGATTTTTTCTATACTAATACCTAAATTATCAATTAATTGTTGAACAATCTATGAATAAGTATTGAACCGATTTCAAATTAATAGCAACTTTAATCGAATAGCAAATGAATATTATGAATTTTTTATTATACTAATACCTAAATTATCAATTAAATTAATGAAATTCAGTAAATGTGTTTTTAAAATATGTGAGATGTGTTGTTGAGATGTCGAATCCCTTTTATTATTTTATTTTTAGTGTAACAATTAAAGTGACAAGTTGAAATCATTCATATTGGTCAATGTTCCTAATTCAATTGAAAACCTTTCTTGATAACGATCAAATCTATTTACCTCATATGACTCTTCTACCTCTCAATAAAAGATGCAAATATGATAAATGCATTAACAAGTGCTAAAATACATATTGAAATCATATAAAATATAGAGGTATATATCTATCCTCTATCGAGCTTTACAATGTTTATTATATTGTGTTTAAATTCTATTGTCTATCTCGATAATAATAAAAACCACTAACAATTCAATTGATGATCAAGTAATTGAAAAGAACGATATAAATGATAATAAGCATCCACAAATCAAATCAAATTAAATTAAAGTCAAAATAATTAATTAAAACTAAAAATATTATAATAAGTGTTCATCTCATCCTAATAATGTATAAAATTAGTCTAACATATCGAAATTACAAGAAATCATATTTAAGTGAAAAGATATAACCCGAATTTTTGATATATTGAGAATGTGAAGATGAATTTTGAATCTTTTCAATGGTATCTTGAAGAATCTCCACTTGCGCATTCTCTTCTTTACCAAAAAATCAAATCTGAATCTTCACTTGATTGAATTCTTGCAAGTTCCCTTCAATCTCTAATAAAAATTATAAATTTTTCTCATTTGATGATAATAATTGATGAATATTGGAGTATGGAATGTATATGAGATGTCTCTAATATATGTTCTGATATTAGGTATTTGTAGGAGTAGAAGATTGGTTGAAAATTAAGTCCAAATTGATTTTCAAAAGAGTTCCAATCGAATAAGGAAAATTGCATTCGTGCGCAGATTTTTTTGTCTCTGCAAAAAACAGTCAGCATTTTTGCCATAATTTTCTCTCTCTATCCGATTAAGGAGATTCAAAAACATTGGAAAGCTAACTCAAAAAGATACAACTTTGTTAAATGTTAAATTTTTCTAATTTGGACGTTTATTATGCCAAAAATGGGTCTCAATTTTTGACTAAAAATTTGAAATATAATTTGTGCGATTGAAAATTGATTTTGATAATATTTTGATCATATTTCATACCTTTTTGAATTCTAATTTCATACAATTGTCTCTTAGAAATCTTTGAAGTATCGTCTTGTGGTTTGAATTAACCGTTGAATATTTACAAGTTGGTTCTCAAACTTTGAACTTTGCTATTTTTCCTTGATTTTCTTTTATTTCTTCCAATTTCTCGTTCAACTACTAAGTTTTACCTATATAATATAAAATACAATAATTTTGAATATATTTTGTTAAAGGGTAATGCTATGTAGCCCAACTGGGATTACAACCCTAATCTAGGTGGCGTTAATGTGGCATTAAATGATATGTGAAATTAAATAAGTCATTTAATTTGACTTTTCAATTAACCTATGATTTAATGCCACCTAAACTGAGGTTGTAACCCAAGTGAGACTAAATAACATTACTCTTTGTTAAAAGAATTATCTAATATCGATATTTTAGGTCCTGAATACACTTATCACATTTGATAAAAAAAATATATAATATTACTATTGAATTATTGTCTATTTATTAGACATCAATTACATGTAGATAAAAATCTTTCTACTTACGTTCCACCTAAATGACAATCCATAGAATACATTAAGGGCTAGTTTTGCATGACTTTCAAAAAGTTAAAATGAATTTTTAAGACTCAAAAGTTACTTTTGGACTTATTTGTCTAATTTTATAAAAATATTTATTCTAATTAGAAAAACTTTTAAAGGAAGTTAGTCCATGTGGCATTCTCTAAAATTACTTTCGAAATAAGATTTTTTTAAAAAAAATTAGTTTATAAACAAAAATTAAGGTAACTTCCTCCAAAAATCCTTTCATAAGAAGCAAAAGTAAAAGCAAAACTCATGCCAATCAGTCACTAAAAATGCTCCAAGCTTTGAGTTTTTCATAACATCTACTTTTGTAATTGATAATTCTAATTCACTAACAAATAACGTTCCCTAAGAAAAGGCCATGTCTTCTTCCACGATAGACATTAAAAAAGATCATGTCTTCTCAAACATTTGGCAAATAATTTAACTGATTTAAAATTTATTTAGTCGATATCGCACTACAAGTATAATAATTTTATCG
>CAIGRB010084490.1:30121-43052 GCA_903798255.1 Fraxinus quadrangulata | reverse complement strand
TTTGAAAAAATGTATAAAATTTCTATAAATCTGTTTTAGATGTTTGATATGCATTATTTATAATTATTAAATGATTTTTTAATTGATCAAAAATTAAAATAATATTAAAATAAGAAAACGCCTTTTAAAGCTTTCTTACGCATATGCCTCGTCTAAGCTCGCCTAACCCATAGCTTGGTCTCTACGCATTGCCACGCATTACGTTTTTTTGAACACACACACATACACTGCTATAGTTTTCCTGCTTACGACGGGCAGCGCACAACAGACTCCAAAAGCAGATACATTACCCTTCAACTACCAGAGTCGAAGTTCCCTATGACAGGGCTGAGGTTATCTGCCACAAAGGACGTCCCAAAATAGTGCTTCCATGAACAGCAAGATAGGCAGCATTCAACCTGAGAGTCAATGGTGTCATTATTTTCAGCAAAAAGATCTTCCAAAGCCATTATATGTTAATGGTACTAATATATTAAGCACATTCACGCATTTTATTTAGAGCATGTTTGGCTATAAAAATTACTTAAAAACATATTTGGATAAGTTGTCTTATCTTACTCTTTTAAGTAAATAACTCATTTTTTAAAATTAACTTCTTTTTAAATTTTGATTTAAAACTAAAAAAAAAAAAGGTAGAAGAAATTTACTTGTTATAATACTTTTAAGCTTAGCCAGACATGTTCTAATTAAAATCACATGTAAAAGGTTTGCTTGTCAACATCAGGCGTAGACATAGGATAGTAGATTTCCTATCTATGTTCCATATTTGGGGCAACACCCAACATAGCTGCCATGTCCTGAGCACCTTCAGCCTATGAAAGAACAAATATATAAAAAATACTTAAAAGGGTCAAAATCAATGGGTTACTGCTAGCAATGTATTCCCAACTTCTAACACTTCTCGCATTGAAATGGAAATTGTGAGGATGATAGCGTTGATTTGGTACCTACCTCATCCAATAATAAGCATCGTAGTGCTAGAGAAGATTTCTAAAGTTAGAATTAAAACAGGGTTAAGAAAGATATATAGGTCCCAATACTGTAGTAGTTGAAGTTACTAGTCACAGTTTTGCTGCTTCAGCAAAGATAACAGTTCAAGTTACATTTGCAATAACACCAAACAACCCTATTACTCTACTCCTCGTAACATCCATCTCTTTAATTATAAGCAGAAATGTGTACCATAAAGTTGACGAAGAAGAGGACAATAAATAAAACATGAGTGAAGATAATCTTACCTGCTCAGGGTATTGTAAGTAACCAGCATATGCACCATATGCGTATGCTGAAGGAACCTGTGTAGCTCCATAAGCATAGGCATCGTGTCCTTGTCCATATAATGAGCACTCCATTGACTAGTTGCATCTGCTGATTGACCCCAGATGCCAGCTACATGCTACAGCATAGAGTTACAATTTGTCGATGAAAAATGTCTTGATTCAATTCAAGGAAATTAGAACTAGCAAAAAGTTGTGCTTTAAGTGAGATTAACTTCATTTACATATTCCGATTTAAAAATCTGATGATTGCGTGCTCTTAATTGGGTTATTAATGTTATACTTTTACAAAACAGCTTATATTAACAACGAAGGAAAAGAAAACAGTTGCTAACGACCTCCTACTTAAATAAACATAAACAGCTAGGCTTAAATAAGTAACTTTTTGTTTCCAAATAGGTTAGGTTAAGTTACCTGTCTTATTTTAAGTTTAAAAAAAAAAAAAAAGTTAACATATTTTAAAAGTAACTCTTAGCTTACTGAAAAACAAATAACTTGCTATTTCCAACTTTGACTTATCAAAAAAAATTATTTAATTCAATTAAAAGTAAACATTTTTAACTCAACCAAACATAGTGAGAAATCACCTATCATGCACCGATACAGACACGTAAGTCCGACATGATACATGTCAGATATGCCGACACACTATTTTCCAAAAAAAATACTGACACGACATATCGTCAACACGTTAATTAAATTTTTAATAATTCTTCATTTATATAGTATAAATTTAGTTTTATACTTGTTATTAATTTTTCTTGTTAAAATCTTTTAAATATGAGTAGCTATTTGTTATTTATTAATAATTTTGAGTTAAAAGTATAAAATATTTTTAATGAAAAATGAAAAATGCTTATGGTAGAGTGTCCGAAAAGTGTCAGTATCGACACGTGTCAAAGTAGCTATTTGTTATTTACTAATAACTTTGAGTTAAAAGTATAAAATATTTTTAATAAAAAATGAAAAATGCTTATGGTAGAGTGTCCGAAAAATGTCAATATCGACACGCGTCACTAGTTGAAGTGTCCGTGCTACAGAGGAAATCACTTAAAATAATAAGAAAAATGCTAATTGTACCCATAGGGGTGTCCATAATGGACATTCGACACCTCCCTATTGGTGGGGTGCCCGACAGCAACAGACGCCCCACCGATAGGGGGGCGCCAGGTATCCATTATGGACACCTCTATGGGTACATAGCACAACCCAAATAATAATCTCAGCAAGAATTTGACCAATTTTGTTACTTGTTGACCAATCAGAGTACCTTGCATCGTCTGGATTGATTCTTCTGCGGATGTCCTATGAAGATGAGAATCAACAGCAAATGGTTACCAATTGATATGCCAGATATGACTGAAAGTACATATAGATACTTTTCACTTGTTATAGATCACCCTGCAATTGAAATAAGAGTTTTATACGCCAAACATACCTGCTGGCAAACTGCACAATACCACAACCTTTGGTTGCCGGAATTTTGAGAGAAATAATTTCCCCGAATTGCAAAAATATCTGTTTCAGTTCTTCTTCAGTGACATTAGGGTCCAGATTAGCTATAAAAACCTGCAATTGAACAAAGATTTTAGAAAGGCCTATATGGGAACTCCAGAAATCAGTGTTTGACTTACAGTAGCATTATTATATTGTCGTCCATTGGAACTGTCTGCACCGGTGGAGTATAAACTGGAGCTAGATATGCTGCTGTTAAAACAAGAAAATAAAATGAACTACACAAGAAATGTGAATGGCTACTAAAGTTCTAATGAGAAGTCACTGTGATTTTGAACTAGAGTGAATTGAGTTTAAATGAAATGTAAACTTCAGATATTGTTGTGGTGGCCCAACAAAGGTGTACGAAATATACAACAGGCATCATCACTGCCACATTTGAAGGGCATTATAAAGCATCTCACTCAAAGGATTGTATAGTGTTCTAGATGCACCTTCCATTATGTAAACTGTAAAATCAGCAGCTATTTAGGAACAAGGACAGGGACGACCCTAGTCTTGTTTCACACATTTCACCTCTAACTGGAAAAAAAAGATTAAAAAATCTGAAGAAGATACGTAATTCTCAGACTTCATGACCATCTACAGAGCAACGATTTAGGTGCAGCATACTGCTGTTGAACACCAGTTGCTGTTTTCTTAGGAGTCGCTGCACTAATGCGCATTGGCCTAGTAGAGTAATATACACCATCCATCTCAGTCATAGCTCGGTTCCTTTCGTTTTCATCTGCAAACTTAACAAACCCATATCCCTTGGAGCGGCCTGTGTTTGGATCAGTCACGACCTTGGCCTCTCTAACCGAGGAATAATGGGTTCGAAAAGTCTCTTGCAACAAATAATCTGTGACGTCATGGGCTAGATCCCCAACAAAAATAGAGTGCTCCGGTCCAGTATCAATTCGCTTTTCTTCTATCCCAAATGATGCCCAATTCAACCAAAAAGTTAGCTCGGTCTCAGGAATTTGTGTTCCGTTATAGGACTGCGGAACCCTTTCAGCTACTTGATGCGAAGTAAGCTCCACGAACCCATAACCCTCGGGCTGGCTAGTGATTCTGTTCCGAATTACGGTAATGGAAATTACCTATTGGTATTTTAGTGATATTCAAATAACCCCTAAGCAATGATAAAAAATCGTGGCCGTTTATCTTTATAGGCTATAAGCTCAGGATTGAAGAATATTATTAAAATCCACACCACAAGTGATGTAGCCTAATCCTGTTGGGTATTTAGAGGAAATTAGCTCATTGTGCTGGGTGTTTAATACCCAATTTTGGGGATAATTTGAAAAGGAATCTCCATCCTTTTTTCACGTGGAAATTAGATGGTTATATTATTCGTATCCTTAATAACCATTTTAGTTTTCTTGAACTCTATCTTGGAGAGAAAAATATGGTAAATTCGTTTGCCATTTTTGCCTATAAATTGGAACCCTCTTACTCTCATTTAAACACACCAAATACAAGCTAGAAACAGTCATTGGTTCACNAAATTAGATGGTTATATTATTCGTATCCTTAATAACCATTTTAGTTTTCTTGAACTCTATCTTGGAGAGAAAAATCTGGAAATTCGTTTGTCCATTTTTGCCTATAAATTGGAGTCTTTTGTTTTCATTTAAACACACCAAAAACCAACAAGAAAACCGGCTTCTTCTTCCTCCTCTTCTTGTGCCTTTGTGTGCCAATTTCTTTGCTTCTTCTTCCTGCCGTTGTGTGCCAATTTCTCTGCTTCCAAGTTCTCCAATTTGGTGTTGCCTTTGTGGTGTAGGATTGATGATTTTCTGAGCTTAAATGAAAGGGGAAAACATTAATTTTGAATTCTTCCTCTTCAATTTTGATTTTTTTACTTAATTCTTTACTAATTTCTTTGCTAATTCCTTTGTGTTGTTCAATTGTAGGATGAATTAAGATCAACAACCTGTATTAGACGCAGTAACACCATTGAACATTAACAGCTTTAATCTTTTCATCCCTCAACTTTAGAAATTTTCATTTCATTAAAATCAAAACCAAGAGAAATTACAAATATTAAAGGAGTCGTATTTATATATCGAAGTATTTACCTCGCCGGTGTGGGAGAACCAGCTGTGGAGGTAGGACTCGTCAGCCCAACAAGGCAAATCGCCAATCCAGAGGGTGCGGACTTCTTCAAGGGTGGCGGGCTGGTGGTACGGCGCCGTTTGAGGCGGCTGTGCGCTCATCTGTGCTGGACTACTAAAAACTGCGTAATTTAGGCACTTTGCCGCTTAAAATTTTGGGGTTTACGCATTTTCCTCCCCTGAATTATGAGAAAACGAAAAAAGGGTGGTCTTTTTATTCAATTTTTAGCTAATTTTTGCCGTGGAGTAGATTAGTGAACGATAAACCCTAGTTTAGCCAAAATTGTCATTTGAAGTAGTAAATAAATAAGAATAATAAAAAAATTCTATCAAAAACTTGCCCAAATTGGGGATGGAACAGATAAATTATCGTCTTAATCTCCAAAATAAGATATAACCATCGAGTTTGGTCCATTTTTGCTTACCAGCTACCTTAATTTGATAAAAGCAATGAGCTCGTTCATAATTCATACATCACACTTCATACACTAAACCCTTTCCATGTTGCAGGCTGTGAAAGACAAAAGCCCTCCTCAAAACCATCAATTTATTGTGGTTTGCTGGTATTTAGATTTTATTATTTGATATATGTAGTTTGTTTTGCTTAATAGTTGATAAAATATAAATATGTTTTATGAATTGTAATATATATATCGCGCGCTACGCGCGTATGTGTGAAAAAATCGCCATGGGAGAGAACCAACCATAACGAAACAAAATAGAACATCCGTTCTAATTAAATTTTAAATAATTCTGGTTCCTAGAAATAAGAATATCAAATTGATTTTAATCTAACCATTTTTTTTTAATTATTTGTATTTATTAAATACTTTGGTGAATGATTTATATTAGATAATATATTATGAAAATGAAACATTTTATTTGCGCTGAATGAGTCATATTAATTTGGTTTTGGATGTAAGTGCTTTTTGTGATAGAATTTGTACTCCAATTTGCATTAATAATTTAAAAATTTTGGTTATCATACCGAATCAAACAAAATCGAACCCATTTGTTTTAGTTGCGTATTACAAATAGAACCATTTGGTTATAAGAAAATTATTGATTCTTAATTTTTTATTCAATTTCGATTTTTTTTTTAATTCGGAATCAAATCAAATAGAATTATGTCCATCTAAACCATTATTTAAAAGATAGTTATATTGACACCATGCTTTTTACTTGTTACATGACATTTTAATTGTAGCTAAATGCCTCAATCTTTGCTCCTTTTACCATTTATTTCCTTAATTTTTTTCGTCAAATTCTTATATTCAGCATTCCATTAATTAGTACATTTTATTCATGATGATGACTTATGTCAAAATATTTTATTTCCATGTTTTGAAATAAGAGAAAAATATTTTCGCACTTTTTATTTATTTATTTTTTAAACTTGATAGAAGAATAAGTTGTTGTACGTTATTTCAACAAACTTTTTGGATATAAACTATTATCAAATACAAAATGTGTTAATTAATTAAAAGTTTGAATATAAAAATGCCATGAAAATAGCTAGGGACGTAAATTCTATAATGAACAAAGTATAATTAAAATGTGATGTAAGAAATAAAAAGTGGGGGAGTTTAGAACATGAGCCTCCAATCAATGAGAGGGGAGTTGGCCTAGGAGTAGAAAACAAAAAGTGTGTGTAGCAAAAATAAAGCTTTAAGAGTCTAAACTTGCCTTTTTTTTTGGGAAATGAAACTAATTGTCGCTTTTATAGTAGAAGATGATGATTAAGAGTAGTTAGACGAGGAGGGACGTGGCCTCATTGGTACAACTGTGATCTCTTGTCATAGCTATCAATTAATCATTCATAGGCCATTTTGTATTTAATGATTAAGAGTAGTTAGACGAGGAGGGACGTGGCCTCATTGGTACAACTGTGATCTCTTGTCATAGCTATCAATTAATCATTCATAGGCCATTTTGTATTTAATGTTGCGACGGCTTGGCAGCCCTAGTTCTGATGTATAAGACTAGACTAGACTTATTTGATTGAGTATAACTATTTATTTAGTGAGTTGTCACATCACCCACTTAATACAAAATCTAGTATATAAAATCTAGTATGAAGATCTTCTCTAATACGCCTCTACCTATCTCATGCCATCCATTGGGGCTTAGCTCTTCATGGGGGTTCGACAAATAGAGGTTCGGCCAAATTTCCATATGAGCATAATGATGTGGTAATAAGGTCGTCCAGATTGCCATGTAGGATGTGGGGCCCTCACCGTCTGCCACGTAGTTCAATTAGGTAAGATTATTTATATGAGTAATAATAGAGTCCAGGTATGATTATTTATATGATGAGTGGACTTTCTAGTCTACGAAAGAAAAAGATTTCGTTAATTGAAGCTTGCGACGAGGTTGAGGGATATATGGCGAGGCTCTGGAAGTAAAAGTTAAGCCTATTTGATAGTTGAATCTTGTGATTAAGGCTGAAAGGTGTCCGGCGAGACCCTTGAAGCATATATCGAACCCCTAAGACTGAATTAACTTGGGCGAGACCCTTTTATTATAAGGAAGAGCCCATTCGGGAAGAGGCAGCCGTTGATAAGGCTGAATTGAACTTGGACAAGGCCCTTTATTATAAGGGAGAGCCCATTCGGGAAGAGGCAGCCATTGATAAGGCTGAATTGAACTTAGGCGATGCCCTTTGCATAAGGAAGAGCCCATTCGGGAAGAGGTAGCCGTTGATAAGGCTGAATTGAACTTGGGCGAGACCCTTTGCATAAGGGAGAACCCCTTCGGGAAGAGGCAGCAGTTGATAGAGCTGAATTGAATTTGGGCGAGACCCTTTGCATAAGGGAGAACCCTTTGGGAAGAGGTAGTCATTGATAAGGTTGAATTGAACTTGAGCGAGGCTCTTTGCATAAGNATGATTAAGAGTAGTTAGACGAGGAGGGACGTGGCCTCATTGGTACAACTGTGATCTCTTGTCATAGCTATCAATTAATCATTCATAGGCCATTTTGTATTTAATGATTAAGAGTAGTTAGACGAGGAGGGACGTGGCCTCATTGGTACAACTGTGATCTCTTGTCATAGCTATCAATTAATCATTCATAGGCCATTTTGTATTTAATGTTGCGACGGCTTGGCAGCCCTAGTTCTGATGTATAAGACTAGACTAGACTTATTTGATTGAGTATAACTATTTATTTAGTGAGTTGTCACATCACCCACTTAATACAAAATCTAGTATATAAAATCTAGTATGAAGATCTTCTCTAATACGCCTCTACCTATCTCATGCCATCCATTGGGGCTTAGCTCTTCATGGGGGTTCGACAAATAGAGGTTCGGCCAAATTTCCATATGAGCATAATGATGTGGTAATAAGGTCGTCCAGATTGCCATGTAGGATGTGGGGCCCTCACCGTCTGCCACGTAGTTCAATTAGGTAAGATTATTTATATGAGTAATAATAGAGTCCAGGTATGATTATTTATATGATGAGTGGACTTTCTAGTCTACGAAAGAAAAAGATTTCGTTAATTGAAGCTTGCGACGAGGTTGAGGGATATATGGCGAGGCTCTGGAAGTAAAAGTTAAGCCTATTTGATAGTTGAATCTTGTGATTAAGGCTGAAAGGTGTCCGGCGAGACCCTTGAAGCATATATCGAACCCCTAAGACTGAATTAACTTGGGCGAGACCCTTTTATTATAAGGAAGAGCCCATTCGGGAAGAGGCAGCCGTTGATAAGGCTGAATTGAACTTGGACAAGGCCCTTTATTATAAGGGAGAGCCCATTCGGGAAGAGGCAGCCATTGATAAGGCTGAATTGAACTTAGGCGATGCCCTTTGCATAAGGAAGAGCCCATTCGGGAAGAGGTAGCCGTTGATAAGGCTGAATTGAACTTGGGCGAGACCCTTTGCATAAGGGAGAACCCCTTCGGGAAGAGGCAGCAGTTGATAGAGCTGAATTGAATTTGGGCGAGACCCTTTGCATAAGGGAGAACCCTTTGGGAAGAGGTAGTCATTGATAAGGTTGAATTGAACTTGAGCGAGGCTCTTTGCATAAGGGAGAGCCCCTTCGGGAAGAGCCAGCCGTTGATAAGGCTGAATTGAACTTGGGCGAGGTCCTTTATTATAAGGGAGAGCCCATTCGGGAAGAGGCAACCGTTGATAAGGTTGAATTGAACTTGGGCGAGACCCTTTACATAAGAGAGAGCCCATTCGGGAAGAGGCAGCCGTTGATAAGGCTTAATTGAACTTGGGCGAGGCCCTTAGCATAAGGAAGAGCCCATTCGGGAAGAGGCAGTAGTTGATAAAGCTGAATTGAACTTGGACGAGACCTTTTCCATAAGGGAGAGCCCATTCGGGAAGAGGCATTCTTTGATAAGGCTGAATTGAACTTGGGCGAGACCTTTTGCATAAGAGAGAGCTCATTCGGGAAGATACAGCCATTGATAAGGCTGAATTGAACTTGGGTGAGGCCCTTTGCATAAAGGAGAGCCCCTTCGGGAAGAGATAGCCGTTGATAAGGCTGAATTGAACTTGGGCGAGACCCTTTATTATAAGGGAGAGCCCCTATTAGAAGAAGCAGTCGTTGATAAAGCAGAATTGAACTTGAGTGAGGCCCTTTGCACAAGGGAGAGCTCTTCCGTACAAGGTCTTCCTCCATGGTGTTTGATCCATCTATGGAATGAGTTAATCCTCTAAGGTAACAAGTTGTGCCTCTTTGTGAGATACGTCACACTTGTCCTTGATGATGTTATTTTACCTCATTGCAAGGGAATAGCTCTTCCTTGCAATGTCTTCCTCCATAGTGTTTGATCCATCCATGGAAGGGGTTAATCATCTAAGGCAACAAGTTGTGGCTCTTTGTGAGATACATCACATTTGTCCTTGATGAGGCTATTTTACCTCATTGCAAGGGAATAGCTCTTCCTTGCAAGGGCTTCCTCCATAGTGTTTAATCTATCCATGGAAGGGGTTAGTCATCTAAGGTAACAAATTGTGGCTCTTTGTGATGCATCATACATGTCTTTGATGAGGATATTTTACCTAATTGAAGGGAATAGCTCTTCTTTGCAAGGGCTTCCTCCATAGTGTTTGATCCATCCATGGAAGGGGTTAATCCTCTAAGGTAACAAGTTGTGCTCCTTTGTGAGATACATCACACTTGTTCTTGATGAGTCTATTTTACCTCACTGCAAGGGAATTGCTCTTCCTTGCAAGGGCTTTCTCCATGATGTTTGATCTATCTATGGAAGGGATTTTATACAGTCGAAGCATTGATACATAGTCAAGATGAAGCCTTGAATGGTTAAGGCACTGATGCACAGATGGGATGAGGCATTGCATTACGTAGTTCCATATTTTAGAACAAAGCCTATTAATTCATCAAATATGACCCATTTTCAGGGGTCCTTCATTCTTCAGGGGCTATTATTCATAGCTCCTTCTTCAAGGGCCTTCGTTTTTCAAAGGTTCTTTTACCTGTGACATCTTCAAATGTTACATCTTTTTGGGGGGTCTTAATTTTTATGGGAGATGCGTTGATACATAGACGAATCTAAAAATTGCCTTCAAGTCCTTCAATAATTTCATGATCAGGTCCTTAACTTTTCATCATCTATATTTTGGTCCCCACATTTAGAGTTTTATTTCGATTGTACCCTTGATAAATTGTATCCAAAGTCCTTCAACTTTTGATACTCCTACACTTTAGTCCCCAAGTTCACCTTTTTTATTCTCTTTTAGTCACTTTCTCTTCTTTTGCATTGTTCTCCTTCAAATTGGGGATATTTACTTATCACATGTGGGAGGCACTTATGCATAGGCCAGGAAGAGACATTGCACAACGAAAACGCAATTGAATATGAGGCCTCTACACTTGAAAAAATCATGGTTGTAGAGTTGAAGTATTTCTACAAGGATAAAGCCTCTGAAAATAGACGAGGCATTTGTGTAGAGGTGAAGTCCCATGTTTCAAGGATGAGGCCTCTTAATTCTTCAAACTTATCCCTTTCTTTAGAGGTTCTCCTTCATAGTCTCTTCTTTAGAGGCTTCCTACTTTTCAAGGGGTTATTCGATTAATAGCTCATTTTTAGGGGCTTTCCTTTTTTAGGAGTTCTTTCGCTTATGAACTTTTTTTGTCACATGCCTCCACATTTATAGGGGTTATGTGCATTCCACTACATTTGCGGAGTTGTTTCATAGGAGTGACTTCGGTCCAGACGATCTCTTCTTCAAGGACATCTCTTGATCTTGGGTGTCCATCTTTATCGTTAGCACTTTTTGTGGGTGGAAGTCTTTTATTTGAGTGGATTCTGCTCTCAAAACACTCATTTTTCAAAGAGTGAACACTCGAAATGTTGAGTTGAATTTCGAATATTCTATGTTTGGGGGCTTCCATTTGCTCTTTAAGGACCTAGCCTTTCTCCAAGGTTCTGATTCAGATGGCTTTTACCACAAGGATGTTTGTGGTTATGATGTCAAAGTTTTCCACATACGGCGCCAATCTATTGACCCAAAAAATGTATCAATGATGTGGCTAACAGATCCTAAAACTCCTCACGTCCATTTAAGCTAAATCCCAGCTCACTTAGATAAACCGTTGGTTAACTGTACGCACTTTAATGGTTGAGTCAATTAGAGGAATAATTTGGGGTGTGGAGAAGTTTAGAATGTGAGCCTCCAATCAATGAGAGGGTGGTCGGCCTGGGAGTGGAAAACAAAAAGTGTATGTAACAAAAATAAAACTTTAAGAGACTAAACTTGCCTTTTTTTGGGAAATGACACTAAGTGTCGCTTTTATAGTAGAAGATGATGATTAATATTCGTTAGATGAGGAGACATGTGGCCTCATCCGCACGGCTGAGATCTCTTGTCATAGCCATTGATCAATCATTCATAGGCCATTTTGTATTTAATGTTATGACGGCTTGGCAGCCCTAGTCCTGACATGTAATACTAGACTAGACTTGTTTGATTGAGTAGAACTACCTATTTAGTGAGCTATCACATCACCCACTTGATACAAGATCTAGTATGAAGATCTTCTCTAATATGCCTCTACCTATCTCATGTCATCCATTAGGACTCAGCTCTTTATGGGGGTTCGACAAATAGAGGTTTGACCAAATTGCCATATGGGCAGAATGATGTGGTAATAGGGTCGTCCAGATTGCCATGTAGGATGTGAGGCCCTCACCATCTGCCACGTAGTTCAATTAGGTATGATTATTTATATGAGTAACAGATTCTATTTTGTGTCAGGGGTGCGATACCATCGATATGAGAGATATTTTTCCAACAACTTTGGAGGTGGCAATGCGTTGGTTAAAGTGGTAAAGTGCGGCGGCTCCATTTAGGCTTTTCATTTTTCTTTTATTCGTTTCTTAGAGCGATTATTCTTGGTTTAATAAGCAATTGGTGTTCACGTTGGTGATGGGGGTCGATGGCAATGGGGGCATGGCACAATAGATTTCTGATTTTGGGTCGAGGGGTTGGGCTTGTTCTTATGTGTGGAGTTGGGGTTGGGGTTAGGGAGAAGAAGATACATTTTCCTTTTTATTTTATTTTTGTTTTTTACTTAATATTTTAATTATTTATGGGAAAAATAGTAAGTAACCATTTTACCCTCCTATTTTGGTAGAAAGTGGTCAATTTTTTTATTTTGATGGTTAACTGACGGAGAAATGGATGGAAATCATCTAAAAGGGCTTCACCTGCAACATTTGAAAATGTTAGAGGTGGCGGTTGCAACAAATCAAAAGTTTGAAAAAAGTCTGCTAATGTTTCAAAAGTTTAGAGCTTTTACTGCAATTATCCTTTCATTTAATTGAAACTATCAAATGTAGTGACTTAAACTGGTATTAAATAGCATCATTTTTCTAAAGTGGGTTGTTTGCGGACTTGACATTGGCCAACAAGGGTAGAGTATGGGGAAAAAATAAGAAATTTGTGAAAAAAGGTTCAAAAATCAATGTAACCACCCGATAACAATTTTGTGATTTGGTAATTAATTAAACAAGTCAAGGTCACAAAAATCCACAATTTACGTTCACAATCACGTACTATTT
>CAIGRB010084425.1:13016-25050 GCA_903798255.1 Fraxinus quadrangulata | reverse complement strand
GGCACAAAATGAGCAATCCTTAGGGACCATTAGTGGCACCTAAGAGCCCACTAAGGAGACCTAAAGTACTTGAGGTTGGGAATCCATCGAGCGACGTTAGGCCTTCTTAACATTCATTAGGCACTTAGACAGGCATGAGGTTACGTATAACGCGTAGCTATGCTCCTAGGACTACGTTAAGTATACAACCAACCCTTATAGGCCGAACAAGTTATCAAGGAAAGCACTCTAATGCACTTGAATGCTAACTCATGTGCATTGACTATAGTTCTAACCTTGGCACATGGTCCATTGGCTAGAAATGCAATCGTTGATGATGTAGCATTGGCGAATATGGTAAAATGTCAATATTGTGGGAATGAGTATGCAATATGAAGACACTTCTAATTAACTACGGACTAATGGATTGTCCTACTTGGACTAGGCACTGACGAAGGATATAGCGACAAGCATTAAGATAAAATTGTTGGAGAAAGTGACGAGCACGAGGATTACGTTGTAGGGCATGCAAATGACTCCAAATGCCTCAAATGGAGCTAGGAGAGCTCTTTCCAACAATTATGTTTGAGAAGACCATATGTTGTGAACATAGAGCACGCAAGCAAGCTAGAAGATGTGAATTGCAAATAAGCGATTGCCTTGGCACCAAGTGTAGTGCAATGTTTCTTATATTTACATGTTAGTGAGCTTTACGGACGAGATATGTAACTAGTCATATTTAGACTCGTGATGAAAAAGATGAAAGATAATTGAACAAGTAAGAATACGGTCACATGGGCAAAAAAAAAATGGTTTACCTATGAGACTCGAAAATCAGCCTTGATACATGAATTTACGTATATTAATATTATAGATAAAAGTTTATCTACTTCGGTGGTATAGACTCGCAATCCACAATTCTAACTAGCACTAGGGCAAAATTTAGGTGCATCGGTCCACGACAAGATAGTCGGAAGTCTAAACAAATCCAAGGACCTAATCTTGAACACGATCTAATATCAATTGCAGGGTTAGTCCTTCCAAAGACCAACCAAAGAGAAATAGCGGACTCTTACACGGATCAAGAAATCCTGTCTCTCTCACTTACAGACATATACACACAGAGTAGCAGAAGGTAGGAAAAGATGCCTACGCTAACAAAGCTTTACTCAATGGAAGAAGCGTCGCAGCACAACACCCAGGAAGATTGCTGGGTCGTCATTGACGGAAAGGTCTCTTTTTTATATACAAGTATCAATTTTTATTTTTATTTTTGTAATTTTTGAAGTATATGTTTAATGGGTTCCTTTAGCTTGTTTCTATTTAGGATTATACATTAATTTTTTACAATCCCTTTTTGATCTTTTGAGGGGTTTTTTTGTAGTCTTTTTTAGAAGCAATTGCTTAACTGATCGGTTAATAGATTACTTTTAGGTTTTCTACTTTAGATGATATAGTAATTTATAATGCCCCCTTATTGATTTTCGGAAAGGTTCTACTCTGTGTATTTCAATTAAGTTATGGTTAATAAATTTTGTATTTGGATTCTTGGTTGTGTAAAACTTTCCTTTTGGTGGGTGTATTATGACGTCTTTTGTGCTTTATGTAGTTAAACATCTCTAAATCCTTTAATGATGAGTGTCAAATGCTTTACTGAATTAGCGGAGCATATCTAGTTGAGGTTCAACTTTTTACCGGAGTTGGGTTTAAATTAGGTTTTATTTTATGAATCTAGTTATCCACCTATAGATAATGTAGATGTGCTCTGTAAAACCTTGAATACTCAGTTTCATTTCTTGTTACCCCAAGTATCGTCTGCTATGATTTGTCCATGTTTTGCATCCTAAGGGATCGATCAATTGGAGAGTTGATTTTTTCACGTTCAGATTAGACTATGTGTAATAGACACTTGAAATGCACATGAGGTGCAGATACACACTTTGAAGTGTTTCTTTATTCAGAAATCAGAATAGCACTGCAAATTGCTATACATAGAACACTCCCTGGATTAGGACCAGGCTTCTGATTAGCTATGCGTTATTTACAAAAAATTAACGGATAGCAAGACAAAAGCCAATAGCTAAATACAAAAGGGGTTATAGAAAAAAGAATTAAACAGATTACATATTTGATATTAGAATAGAAGATGATGAGTATAAATTTGCAGAAAACCTCAGCTCAACCAAATGCTGTCGACCATGTAACCCAAATATCAGCAACTGAAATTTCACTATTTTTTTCAGATAATATGCAGAAGTGGAATCCAGTGTTCAAAATAACACACTAATGAAAAATAAAAGGAGATCTATACAAAAGGAGTAGAGAGAGGAGAAGTGAAGTGAAGTGAAGTAGAGAGAGATTTTCCCAAAAAGAGAGAGGGAGGGAGGGAGGAGTTGCTAACGGTCATGAAGAAGTATATGGTGCTATGATGGAAGGAAGAAAACAGATGACCATTAGACAGGAGGGAAAATGGAAGTTAAAAGAAGGAAGAGATGAAAGATGTTTGTTACTTTGTCTGGTTAATTTTCAGGAAACGAGTAACAGTTCTTCTTAGTGAGGAAAGAAGATAGAAGACTAAAGTAAAAGAAGGAATGAGAGGGAAGGAAGGTTTTGTCCTTTGATTTTTCAGAAAAGAAGAGTTTTAGGATAGAGCAGAAGTGGTCTGGTTTATGAAATCACATAAAAATGAAAAGCAAAACAGAAAAACACACAAAAGAAAAATTAAGAGTGGTTCATCTCTTCAGGAGGGCTGGCTCGTGGCATGGTCCATTCCTAAGCCATGTAAGGTCTGGAGCCCAGCCCAGTTACAACTCTAGCTATAAGTTTTTTTTTTTTTTTTTCCCTTCTCTATTATATGTTTTCTTGTAGGTTTCTTCGTCCCCTTGTGTTTGTTATGGGTTTGCCCTGCATTGTCCTTCTTAGTTTAGAAATAACCATTTTTATTAGGATTTCATAGTGAGTCCTTGTATATCAGGGATGACTATACAGATTTTGTAAGTATTTTCAGTGTATTTTGGTTACCTACGTACATATCAAATTAAGAGCTTGTTTGGGAGAGATTAAAATTGAATTAAAATTGAAAAATTAACCGTTATTGTTGACTTTTATTAGACGAGTGGGATCCAATAACGGTTATATTTTCAATTTTAATTGGATTTTAATTGCTACCAAACAAGCTCTAAATTCTAATGCAGGCTATGAAACTGAATGAATATTTCCACCTGATCAAGGAACTGTACTCTTTTTTCAATCAATTCGATCAAGATTTCAGACAACCATTCACACTTTGCTACCTATTAATGAGTTGATTATTGTTGGGTACAATATTTAGAGTGTGTTTGAGCCCCATTGAAAAAATAGGTTTTGTAATAGTGGTTTTTTTAGGAGAATGTGTGGCTAAAAAATGGAAAAATATTTTTGGTTTACGTGTAAATTATTTTATTGGAAGAATGTGCAGTTGAGGATAAGTTTGAGGAAAAATGAAATTTTCTAGAATGGAACTCAAACAAGGGCTTATTGTTTCTAGGATCTTACAAAGTTTGTACGTGGAGTGAGGCAATCAAACTCCTGCTAAAGTGCACATTTGTCGATGGAAGTAAACCTTTAAAATGTATCAAGTCTTTTAGAATTTATGCACGAAATAGTTCTGACATATACTAATTTCAAGGAGAAATATTTCAGCATCGAGCAGTTGATTATAATTACGATTTTGCTACATGTACATAATGATTTACATACACAAGATGTGGTACTATATGATTGGGTCAGAATTTCTATAACCAAATAAAAAATAAAAATAAAAACTTCCTCACTCTTTGTTTTGACGTCTCATCTATATGTAAACCATTATGAAACACTATTTTGTACAAGTAGCATTAGCCTTATAATTATTCTTTTTTCTTGGCTCCATTACCCCCTCAAAAAATGATGGTGTCAAAGGAGTCATTGAGTTTTAGGATTCAGTTCTCCTGTCGAATTTTTGAGTACATTCTTTTTTAATCTCATTTGTTCTCGAACCTTCTCTTATGCATTGACAGGTTTATGATGTGTCTTCATATTTGGACGAACACCCAGGTGGAGATGATGTCTTACTAAGGGCAACTGGTACAAGTTTGTTATATTCTGTATAATTAAATTATTTTTGATAGAGTGCAAGTGCCTTGTAGATTATTCATTTCAAAGGATCATCTTAAATATACATCGGAACCACAATGAATGGGTTTTGCTTTTATTCTGAAGGAAAAGATGCGACCGATGAATTCGAAGATGCTGGGCATAGCAAGAGTGCAAGGGAACTTATGGAGAGTTTCTGCGTTGGAGAACTAGACCCTACTACCCCAGCCATTCCTAAGCTGGAGATTGTCTCTAAGAATCAAGAACTTGATGGCATTTCCCAAAAGGTCATTAACCTCAGTAAACAATACTGGGTTATTCCAGTTGCTGTTGGCTTATCAGTGGTGGTTGGCTTCCTGTACCTGCGCAAGAAGTAAAAGACCTCAAGTTCTCAGATTAGAATAAATTATTTTTCCAATTTTGAGCAATTAATACACTAGGGAATGAAAAAACTAATCCCGTGTTCTGAAACTTCAAAATTGGGGACCATATCATTTTTGTTAGTCTTTACGTCGAGTATGACTGAGGCTGTTTAAACCAGGATTGACATACATTCTTATATAAGAATTGTGACGTGTGAGGCTGATTTGAAGTTATCAGTAAATTGCGTTATAATCAGAATTTATTCATTTTTAGCTATTTAATGATTAATCTTCGTACTATCAAGTGCTTTTTAATCTTATTCTACGTGAGTTTAATCCATAGCACTATATTTTACTTAGATATGATATGGAGCAGGTAAAGAAACTGCTTATAAGTTAATTTAAGTTGAAATTTGTGGGTGTGTTCTCTGCTTATGTAATGTGATTTCTTGATATGAAAAAGTATAAAATGGTTAAAAGATTACTCATTGAAAGCGAGTGGAGAAGAAAATGACATTATTGAAAATTAACTAATGCCTTGTATTAGTGTATGAAATTGATGTAAATGTCCCACGACCTTAATTTAAAGCTTAAAGTCGCCTCAATTGATGAAGATTCCTCGAACTTCTAAAACCTCAGACTCGCTTGTGAATAGAATTATTTTAGTTTTCTTTTCCTTGTTAACAAGGGATTTTGGTTAAAGAAATCTTAGATTTTTCAGATGAATGATAGTCATATATCATCATTAGTTTAGGTGACTATGAACATCTTTATTCATTATTCAGTGTATTAAAATGCATTACAACTTCATTAGACGATAAATCAGGACATTCACTACTATCTAACCTGATGATGATAGATAACATCGTTCTTTCGGAGAGAACGATATCACAAGTGATGTTCATTGTATCAATCAGTTTCTATTTTTGTTCGCATCTAGATCATTGTCTTCTAAATTACAACTCTTTGTAAAGACAACTGTAAGTTCTCTAGGTTGTGTGATTTTCTTTTCATTTACTAATGGATCTATTTCATTGAGGATGTCAAGATTTTGACACATCCCGCCCATTCTTTTCTAGAAATCAAAGAAATTATCTCAAATTATTACAACGGCATATTTGATATTCATTACTAGATAGGTTATCTCTAAGGACATCAAACAATATTCCAACTTTCTTTTCCTTTTCAAATTATACTGTTCCTAAGCCTCAGCAAACACTTATTTTCTCAAAGAAAAGGAACTTGGCAAATCCTTCTAATAAATAGAGAAAGCAAATCAAGAAAACAAGCCATAGAAAAAAGTAGATTCTTTTTCTTTTTCTTTGTCATTGCATTTATTGTTTTTCCTTCCTTGAATAGAGATATACAAGAAAGAAAAAGGCCGGCCCTAATGCGAAACAAAGTTCCAGTATCCCCTTCACTAAATACATAGACTTCCACTTGCACAAGTACTAAAATCTATTGCACCGTCAAGTTTTGATGCAGCTGCTTGATCAAGAAACCACACCAACTTGCCTTCAGTTGGGCGCACCATTCTCGCTGGTAGTGCCGGACAATCAGGCCCGATATCATCAATAGCCAGGTGGGCAGCCTCTGCTTTGCTGCCACCTGTCACAACTACAGCAACTTCAGAAGCGGAGTTTATAACTGGCAATGTGAAAGTGATTCGCTCTGGTGGAGGCTTCGGCGAGTCAGTTATAAATGTCACCCATAGATCTTTCTCATCGAGCACTGAGTGATTAGGAAATAGTGATGCGATGTGCCCATCCGGCCCCATTCCAAGGAGGATAAGGTCAAACTTTGGGCAGTCGTTAATTTCACATACATCGATCACACGAGTCCTTACGAGCTGTCTGATGACAAACTCATAATCCTCTGCAGCTTGTTCTGCTGTCACGGTGTCATTGATAGAATGAACATGGCTGGGAACAGTAGGCACCTGAAATGGTAAAACAAGTATACATAAAATATACAGGCAAACAAAACATATATTTGAAAACATCGACTGCAAGGTCCAATTTCACATTTCTCAGCGTCTCCAAATATGCACAATGTATTATACTCGATAATAACGTACTCAGGAAAAAAAAAAAATGGGACTTGCATGCAAATGGGGAAACACGAAGTCGTCTCATGTTTTATCTGCTCAAAGTCTGAAAAAGGAAAAAGACACTGACAACCATAAAAAGTGATCATAGGAGAAATTCAATATTAGGTACATTCTCATTTGTATTAAAAATAAATAGAAGGTAAATCAAAACTGTGAAAAAACAACAAAATGAGCAGTTCTGTTTTTTGTTTACATTTTCAAAAAGAATTACAATATTTTACAGGGTTTATTGGTATATAGAGCTTGGTATAGGGTTTACAACATTTTCAGAAAATATTTGGAATACAAAATTTGAACATAGTCATTAGCCAGCAAAAATGCTAATGTTCAAGCATATTGAACAGATCAAAAATCAGTAAATAAGAATTCTGCACGAAATTTCACTCTAGGCAGACCTAAGGTGTATTATTATTACCACTCGAAGTAGCTGTTCTTCGAGTCGAAGTCACACTCTCAGACAAATTAATTGCCCAACTCCAGAGAGACCTCAAATACTTGAAATTCTGACCCTTTTTTTTTTCATGCTACTAGGCTTAAATTAGACTGATGAAGACATTAAAGAAGTTTATTAAAGATACTCCAAAAATGGGCCAATAACGAGGCAAATTCATTTTGTAGTGCCCTATTGAATTAAAAAGAAAACAGTTGGTAACATCCTATGCAGAAAACTAAACGAGACTGCCATAAAACACCAGACACAGTACCAGACCAGTGCTAACTTACCAAGAATAATTCCATGTAAATGAACAGGTTACAGGACAGTGAATACTTTTTATTCACTAATGGCATGTTTGATATGGAGGATCGGATGGCACTAGATGCACTAGCCATTGTTCAAGGAAAAAAGAAGTCAAAAATTTTGTTTATTACACTGTTTAATACCAAACTTGTAGGAAGTGTATGTCTGGTATGCTGAACTCGATTGGACACTACAATGAACAAGGTTCAAATTTCTTTTTCTTATTTGATAATGTTTAGTCCCATCCAATCTTCCCTACCTACCAAACAAAGAAAAAACATATAATATCATAATTCCTATTAAAACGATCAATATCCTTGTCAATTTTCAAACTTGAAGATCAACAAAACTATTGCCTCAAATAATGGCTCCATAAGTCCATGTGAAGTATTGCATACAGACTTCTATTTCCCTTCTTACTCTATGAGGCACTCATCTCTTGTCTTAGCAAAGTTGAAACTCAAGGATTCACAAATGCCAGAACTCTTAACATTAAAAAAGAGACTCGAACCAAGGACAATGACCTGGTAAGAGCGAACTCTTACCACTAGAACTAGGCTTTGGTTCGTGTATTTAAACTATTTATCTTATCTTGCATTATTGCCATATACTTTATTTCAGGTAGCGTGGTGAGCTATTACTACCTCAAGGAAATCATGTTACCTTGTGAGACCAAGGAGATTAAAAATATTCAAGATCAGAAGTTTATGGTCTAGGAAGTTGGATGAAAAAAAAAAGTGTTTTATAAGATCTAAGGAGGTTCCTTTTCCTTAGAACGAGTCAATCTCAATAGAACATATTAGAAGAGGAGGGGTAGATCGTAAGTATCATATCAGCGACAAGATTACAAACCACTTCTTGATAAATACATCATTTTTATCTGTGGGTGGAATTTGGAGAAATTCAAGAAAATGATGCTGACATGATAACTTCTAATACAAAAACATTATGAAAACTGACATAAAGATGGTTTTGTATGAATATGGAATACGCAAGGAATGAAATGGCATAATATCAATTTCCGACTAATGGCACAACATTAGGCAGCAAACCGAGAGAACAATAATAGAAGAAGAAATCTCCACGCCTATTTTTTCAAAAATAAAAAATAATACGAACCCCCTAAAATATTAAACTTTAAGCAGTATTTGGATTTATGACGTTAATCATAATTTGTTTTGGTTATAGCACAAGTAGAAATGTAAATTTTGATTATTCTTCTTCTTACAGGTAACTAAGAAACTTAATAATTTGAGTACAACACCACACTAAGAAAAAAAGTATCTATTCTATTCACGGGATTATTCTAGTTTACAATAACTCTAAGCACGAAATCAGCACACAAGAATGGAGTATTTTAGCAATGTTATTATTATAATTTTAGGATGCAAAGTAAAGTTTTGCCAAAATAAGAGGGCTGAGGCCCTCATAGGTCATGTATGCTGATCTGCCCCATCCCTGAACCCCACTATGCACACCAACAAGAAAAGGTCGTTCTTTCAACAAAGTCAAGATATGAAGTAAAATACCTCCTAGAATGATATAAAGCTTGGGATGCAGGTTTGGGATTATAAATTGCATATGGCCAAATCTATTGTATTTGCATCAGCCACTTGGCTTTATACTATGCAAGATCTCCATTTTATATATAGAGAATCATTAACATAGGAGAAATTGCAAAAGCGGATAAAAATTATGCCAGATAGCCAATCAAGGAGTCTGAATGCGAGAATAGTACAGATTGGGTCCACAATAATCACGGAAGATGACTATTAACCAACAAAAAATTTCAAAAGTCACCAAGTCGACAGGAGGCAGATAAACTGTACAAAGTACCCTAGAATCAAGAAAGATACCTTGGTCAAAAGATTATCTTTAAGTAGCTTATAATTGCTATCGACATGGTTTTTTGCTACAACACGCTCATCAGCCCAAAATATATGCCACTTGGCCCATTCAACGGTTTTGTTGAAAGGAGCTTCACTGAGTTTTCTGCTTACAATAACAAATGCTTTATGAAAAGGAGAATGACATGCGACAAATGTGGGTAACAAATGCACTTACATACCTCATCAAGCTAATAAGAGAACCACCAGATAAAGCAATGGCAAATGCACCCCGCTCTTTTACAGAAGCCTCGGATAATTCTGCAATGTATTCTGCCAAATCGGTACTTAGCTCGTCTGTGTTTTCGTGAATTCTCAACTCTCTTCCATCCTTTTCATCCCGAGAGATAGCCATTCTTATAAAAACACTATATTCACAAATGGCAAAAAAGAAAGGAAAAAAAAAAAACCTATTTTTAGCCCAAAGAACTAACCAAAATCATGCAAAATCAACTCCATACTGAATATTTAATTAAGCATTGAAGCTACATAGTACTCATCAGTCATCATATGCCTATGTTTGGCTCATGTTTACAAATATTTTATAAAAACGACTCATTTTTTCTCTACTTATTTCGAGAAACCCCGACTACACACTTATCCTCCATTCATTTGTATCATAATTTATATTTTATAAACATGCTCAATTAAATCAAAATAAAATTAAGTACCACATTTCTTAATAAAGCGAATTAACAAAGTCTCGTTCACATTAAATTAAATGAACTACAATTTCACAAGAAATGATCACAACCGTCAAAAGATCTAGAAAAATTATACACCCCAATCACAATCAAAGTTCCAGGTTCATAGAAATCATTCGCCACAATCAAACTTTTGGAGCTTTACACCGTAAATATTACTGCATGTAATTCAAATAGCGGTGACATTAAAGATTAAAAAATTGGAAAAAAACATGATTAAGGATCAAGAAAGAGAGATCAAAACCCAAGAAACTTAAAACTCAAACATGCACGTCAGTATAAGTGAAAAAACAGCATTTTTATGCCAAAACCCAAATCAAAAAAATAAATAAATAATCCAAATTTTCAACAATTCTACTATGAACAAGCTAATATTCTAAAGACCCACAAAAAGAAAAAACAAGAAAATGCACACATATCAATCTTTTTAATTATAAACTAGAATCAGAACCTAGAGAGAGAAAATGAAGAGGAACTTACAGAGAAAGAAAGAGAGATGGGTGTCAGAGGAAGAAACTGGCTGAGGTGGAAGAATAGAAGATGGGTATCAACTATTTTATATTTGTAAATAAAAGCTTTTCACTTTTAACTTCTTATACGTTGAATTTTGTACAAGAATTTACATTTACAGGGAGTAAGAAATATTGATTTACATTTTACTCAAGAAAATTTGTAATTCTGTTCATTTTGAAGCAAGATGATAAAATAGTTTGCAGAGTTTGAGGTGTGAGTGTGGATTAAATAAACTGATAGAATAAGACACGGAGAAACCAGACAGCAATTTCGACATGGATC
The DNA here is from genome assembly GCA_903798255.1 of Fraxinus quadrangulata. Classification (NCBI taxonomy): domain Eukaryota; kingdom Viridiplantae; phylum Streptophyta; class Magnoliopsida; order Lamiales; family Oleaceae; genus Fraxinus; species Fraxinus quadrangulata. The sequence goes on along the minus strand of CAIGRB010084425.1, from coordinate 14,362 downwards.
AAAAGGAGAAAATCTTAAAATAATAAAAATTAAATTAAGATTATATTTCCTAAATCCTAGATTTACAGTGAATCCTATTAAGAAAACATTTTCTCCCCCCCTCAAAAATGTGATAAACTTAATTCAAACAGCATAAAAATAAAAAATAAAAATTTGCTTTTCGTGGTTAATACTTGAATCAAAAGACTTGGACTTTTTAGCCGATTTGGAAAAAGAAAATCAAAGAATACAAGTTTTCTTTTTCTCAGTTTTGTAATTTAAAACTCTCAAAAGTGGTAGCGACATGCACGGTCTAAAATAATTTTTTTATTGTCTTTATTCCTTTATGTTTTTCCTTTATTTTAATTTATTCTTAGTGGGATTTTCAATGGGCCTATTTGAGCCATATTTTTGGTGTAAATGCATATTGAAATAGTATATTGATAAGAATATGTGATTAAAAATGAAGGAAAAATTTTTGAATTGCGTTTAATATTATTTATTAAAAAATCTGTACTTTAAAATAAGAGAGAAAAAAAATATGAGTAATGCTATATGTACATGCGAATTTTCACAGAATTTTTACAGAATTTCACATGGCACATATTTATTGGAAATGACAAAAAAAATTAAAAAATTGTCTGCAACTCAGGTGCGCCACAGCAGCGCATGTAAGGATTTTGTGAAAGAATTCATGTATTTAAGGAATTTTAAAAAAATATATATTTTGAAAAAAAATGATGATCAAACAAGTTTGTTAAACTTGTGAAAAATCTCATCTTTCTTACCAGGCACTTTGCTTTTCATTCGATTTTCCTTTTCTCTGTCTGCCAAAGCTTGCTCTTTGCACCTTATTGAATGTGATTTGTTGACATTTCTACCATCTCTATTTTTCATATGTTACTTTCTTCTACTTTTCTTTTTGTGAGAAGTTCAAAAAAAATTAACTACAAATTACTTTGTGGAACTTGAATCTATCTTTCTAAAAGTTTGAGTGCTTGTTTGGGAGTTTTGGGGTACCGTTTATGAGCGTTTAGATTATCGATTTTGAACATTAATGAGTGGATTAATTTTGAGGGATTTTAAAAGTAATTTTTTTAAAAAGTTCTACTAATGTTTGAAAGTTTATCATTTATCGATTCTGGAAGTTTTTTAAAAGAATAAACTTACATAAATGCTCTTTAGTAAGCTCTTCAATTTATAATTTCTTGTATGAAATTTTTTCTCCTAAGTGATATTTTACTTATAAATAACTGTTTACGTATAAGTTAATATTTAACTTTAAAATTTTAATTTTGTACTTTCAAATCATTTTTAAACATAAGTAATTTTTTTACTTATAAGTAGCTTTTTATATTTTTTAAGTG
>CAIGRB010084425.1:0-12351 GCA_903798255.1 Fraxinus quadrangulata | reverse complement strand
TATGAGATAATTGTTGATATCTATCTGGGAATACTTATATAAGTCATATTTACTATGAAATTGTATATTCTATTCTGATTGTAACTCACATTTTGAATCATATAAATATAGGGCATTGGTTCTTTATAAAATGCACACTTAAAATTTGACTATCTCTATTTTCTCTCTTGTTTCTTTAGTTTTATAATACATTATCAATACAAAGACTAGGGTAAATAAACTGCAAAAAATATCGTGGTATTACTCTTAGAGTAGCATGATTCTATACGAACTAATATTCTCAAACAATATTATGATGGCACTCTCGAGGAAGCACACATCTAAAAAATTATAGAATCATACGAATCAAATATTATCACGAACTTGAAGTTTATTGATTCGAAAAACTTTATGATTTTATTTAGTGTTTAGATCATGAGACGTTTGTAATGTATCTATAGTACGTACAAATATCCAATTAAACTCATGATGACTTATTGAAAGGAAAATGTGAGAATGATGAAAATCAATATAATATAATATTGAATTTCGTAAATATGATTGTAAGGCTCTTGAGGAGTGAATATGATATTACTACGCCTTCTTTAGTTTTTACTATACAAGTATTAGTACAATTGAAGTAAACAATGTATTGAATCAAAAGTTCAATAACTATAATATTTTTTTTGGGATGTTTAGTTACACCATCACTAGATCAATAATAATGCGAAATCGAAAATTCAAATGGATATTTAAAGAAGAAGCAGAAGATTTTTCAATTCAATAAATTTCTATATGGTGTTTGCTCTTTTATTGATAATTAGTGATTAATCATAACTATCTAAAATAGAGACTGGATTTCTTATATTTCTGAAAATTAATTAGGGTGATATATGGGGTCTGTCACCCTCCACGTTGATCATCTATATATTATTTGCATCTTATAGTTACGATACATCTATTAAGTGAAGCATGGTGTTCACAACCTGAAATTTGCAAAATTAATATTCAAATTTTAAATTATGAGAATAATTTTCAGATTGTATAATCAAGATAGTGTGTCTTATTAATATTAGTGAACCTATATTAACATTTTAATAAGTGTTAGTTGTGATGACGATGAATGATTTAACAGTATTGTATGTTTAACGTTTTCGTTTAATTTCTAAACCATTATCATAGGGAGCAAAGTGCTTCACAGCTCTGTCGAGTGAATGCTATTAGCATCATGTTAACATTCCAAAAAAATTTCGCTATATTTGATTTATAGTCAGAGCCTAATTTTTCTATCTAATTATTTTTTATAGTGCAGTATACGTACAATTGATTAACTACAATGCAGTGAGATGGAAAGTAGAGAATGTTGGGACCAATGCATAGTTTGAACCCTTATACAATATCTCAAGCTCTAACAGGTGATATTTTATAAACTATTTGTTGATTGTCAAATTGATTGAATAATTTTTCATCATTGGGGAATGAATTAAAAAGCTGAAAATTATATAAATAATATATTATTATATTATCTCGACTCTTGCAAATGAAAATTCGAACCAAAAGTTCCAACGATAATTTATTAGATGCATTTACTAATTAAAGAGATCAACAGCATCTCAAAAAACAAATTTAAATGCTCTAACTTGAATTGAAGTCATATGAGGACAATTCATTAGCATTATAATTGAATATCTATAGCACGTCTGAAGCGTGAATACATGCGATTCTAAGACAAAAATCTACAAAAGTTAATGAAGCAAATAAAGACGTCTCCATTTGGAGAAGTATACTATTGAAGAACATATAGACATAACTAATTATAAGAACCCAGAAAAGATTCAAGTACTTAAAATATTAAAAATTAAGATATCTCAATAAGTTATGTTTATAAGAAGCCAGAAAAGATTCGAGTATTATTGTATTTTTGGTTTGCTGCCATTGTTGTTGTGCCATTAGTGTGAAGTTGAAATTATGCCATTTCAATCCTTACCTGTTCCATAATTCATACAAAACCATCTTTATGTCAGTTTTCATAATGTTTTTGTATTACAAGATATCATGTCAGCATCATTTTCTTGAATTTCTCCAAATTCCACCAACCATAATAAAAATTATGAATCAATCAAGAGAGCGATTTGGAAATTTATATATATAATATACATACGTATCATATTTTCCAAAAAACAAGTGGTATCCATTATTCATAACCAATAGATTCATTCACATATGACGAAGATGAAGCGAACATTAGTCCATGAAGTCGATCTACAATTAACAATCTCATCTAAGTTTCAACGATGATCATAGTTCAATCGAGAGTATGCCCAGTAGGCATGACCTATATGTTCCATACAAAACTTTGGTACACAAGATATATCGTGTCAGCAACATTTTCTTGAATTTCTCCAAACTCCATCCACCATGATGAACTTGTCAAGAAAGAGATTTGGAATCTCAAGCCATCAAATATCAACCAACAATGGCGAAATAGGGAGGTTCAAAGTCAAAAGATACTATGTAAAAGTTTGTTCCTACTAATCAAAGTCCCCACATTATGACAAATCAAGAACTTACCCCATTGCAGGAATCTTAACATTATTGACGTCTGACGTATTAATGGGGCATCATTATTTTTCCTCCATTGAGAAGAAATCGTGTAGGGTCGGACGAGCAAAATCGTTTCAATGAGTTGGCAGTTTAGTTCGTAAAATCTTGTTCAAAATGATAAAGAAGATCAACTCTATTAGTACATATAAGGGGATTCAAAAAACTATTCCTTTTATCGGAATATTTGACTTTTCGATAACTACTTTTTTAACTTTTCTTGGGTAGTCGATAGGATTTGACCCAACATTAAAATTGAGAATAATGTGAAAGAAACGCGATAATTTCGCCTTTGACCAAAAATGAACCTGCACCTTCCATTTTTTCAAACACCTCTTTGTTGATGTACAACCTAGTTCTTGATATAAACTTTTCAACTCTTTCACATTTTTTTCCTCTGTTTAAGATCAAAATATAAACCTTTAACTTTATGAAAATGCAATTCTGACAGGCAAATGTTGAAAACTAAAATTTTTCACATTTTATCCAAAGGCACATTAAGTCTTACTATTAAGGATCTCGAGTTCAAATTAACACGAGAGCGGTCTCCCATGTGACATATTGTGAGTCGCTAATTATAAATAAAATATTTTATACAGGCACGTGCGACGTTCAAAAAGTAATTTATGTACATGAGAAAAGACCGTAACAAAAATTGAAACCAAGATTCAATAGACGGAAATGACATGAACACCGAGTATTTAAGATAAAGTGGAACCGAACTCCATTACTACCTTTATTGAGATCATTAAAAAGCTGGATTCTGTAGTTTCTTTTTAGTTCCATTGATTTTGGACCATCGATATTGGGTATTTTAAACAAACCATCTTTTTTAGTTGCCTTTTTTATTTTCTTGTGAACTCCACTAAATGATTCAAATTCAAATGATGAAACATCCATCTTCTTTGCTGAAAATATTAAAACACATCATGTGTGATAGAAATTATATTCTGAGTTTGTATCAATGGGGGCAGTCCAACTTCACACATTGTGGACCATAAAGAAAAACAGTATGATGACTTACCTAATTGAGGTTGCTTTTACAAATCATAAGAAAAAAAGAATACCTAACTTTTTTGAGAATACGAAAAAAATATTTAATTATGTATTAATGAATCTAATGCAACGACCGAAAATTATTCAGGAAGTCGATCGACACTTAGTTTGTTATCGTTCTTAAAGCTACACTATAAATCTTTTAGGTCAAATTATGAAACCGAGTTTTCATATATTTTACACTAGTTCAAGCCAAAAAGTTTTCCTTACTTTTTTTTCCACATATATTCCACCAAACTATCTTTTGAAATAGTATTTCAAATTACTAGTGACGGTCCTTATTCTAATGTCACGAATGGTAGGTCGAGACTGATATTCTTTAATAGGATTTAGTACATGTTCGGTGCAACTTAACGATCGTGGTTAGAGAAGCTGATTAATGTCTCGTTATTCCCTCAATCAATTTGCTAGATATTCAAAATTTCTTGCCAACTACTTTTGAAGTTTTATAACAACTTAAAATTACTATTTCTTGGCGTGTAATTATGGTTTAGATATTGTGTACAAAGCACCTTCTTGTTCCTATACAACACTTATCGATTTATCTAATTTTTCTACTAATGCTTTGGTCAAATGCGTCGTTTTCATTTGGAAAAAACAAAATATGAAGTACAAAATTTAAATTTTTTTTTTTTTATATTTCAAATAGATTCCAAGTTTGCATTATTATTTTAAATAGACAAAAGAATTGTGGTTTTGAGGTTATAGTTAAAAATCACTTCCATGTACAAATTATATGTGCAGAACCACGTGTACAAAAATTGAAGGTTGATGATTCATGGTCGAGAAAATTGATCAAGAAGTCAAATGCTCATCCATTCAAAGGTCAAGTATCCTATCAAGATTTAATTTAATGGGAGAATATTCAATTCGCTCATCATACTTGTCCATATAATTGAGGTTTCTTGAATCAAACCTCTTTAACATATTCCCCCCCCCCCCCCCCTCCCCCCCCCCCCCCTCCATCTTTTCTTCTTCGTAATTAGTGATTTTTACTCATAATTGACATGAAAATAATTGAAAAAATTTACCATTTTAGGCTTAAAATTTTTGGCAGAAATCATAGTAAAAATATCACTTCTAACCAGGGATTAATCTTAACATGGGGACATGTATGTTTGTCCACTTATATTATGTTTCCTTTTCTCATCCAACTCTGCTGACTCTATTATCCCATTGTTTATTGTCTCTTTCACTCATTGCCATTTTTTCATCTGCCACATTATCATCCTCTCATGTCAACTACTTCATTGTGTTGTGTAAATCGGTACCAAACTTTGTGATGAACTTATCTATGTTGTTTGTCCATGTGTGTTTTTATGAAACTTGATGTTGTAAGAATAGTTTTGTATAAGTACGGTATTTTTTTCGGCAAAATACACCTAGACGGAAGGGAACAAGACATGGATCTCTCCCGATTTATTAATACACAAAAACGACGACATACGCTTACGATGAGAGTGTGAAAAACCTCGGAGATGACCGCAATAAACAGAAATTTCTTACAAATATGATAGTAGAGATCTCAAAGGAGAATGCGAAAATTCTCAAATTATGACAATCGAGACTTATAAATATTTTGTTTCGAATTGAGATTAATTGTGATTATGTTCTTGAATTAGCAACAAGGGGCTGATCCCTAATGCAACGAATGGTGCCCAGCATCATAGAAATAGAGGTGAAAGAACCCAGGCCAAACAAGTTTCTTTGGACGTTTATCCTCATTTGGCAATGTGAAATGACCATATACCCCCTCTACTTAAGGGAATTTTTCGAGTACGAAAGATTTTATTGAGTGAACCAAACATCAAATAAAATTCAAATGATGAAGGCAAAAGCGAGAGTGAAACTAATGAATGAGCAAAGGAATGAAAATGTTCCTGGCACTTGTCCTCATGTCAGTCTCCTGCAAAATAAATCAAATGCAAAAAAATCCTCACAAATTATAGGCATTGGAGCGATCCAACAAGAGAAAGAAAGAAAATATTAGCATCCCTCATTCGCCCTTTACTAATATAATAAAGGCAACAAACCTCGCATAAATTTATCTAATGCAAGTTAAATGCTAGCTTAGAAAATATAATTCAAAATTACTATTTCTTTTGTATCACTCATTCATGCTGATACGATCAATGGACTGAATTTGGAATTTGTAAACTTCACCCAATTTTCTTACAAATATGATAGTAGAGATCTCAAAGGAGAATGCGAAAATTCTCAAATTATGACAATCGAGACTTATAAATATTTTGTTTCGAATTGAGATTAATTGTGATTATGTTCTTGAATTAGTAACAAGGGGCTGATCCCTAATGCAACGAATGGTGCACAGCATCATAAAAATAGAGGTGAAAGAACCCAGGCCAAACAAGTTTCTTTGGACGTTTTTATCCTCATTTGGCAATGTGAAATGACCATATACCCCCTTTACATCAGTAAAATAACCCCAGTGTAAGAAGCCCTAGCCAGTCAATATGTTTATATGCAAGTTTGATTATCTTTGTGCTTCTATATTTTTTAAATTTATGATAATATCGATGAATTAATTAGTAGTGCAATTTTATTATTTTAAACACAGGATAAAATAAAAAATATATATAGATACTATACTTGAGGGATTTTTTCGAGTACGAAAATTTTTACTAAGTGAACTAAACATCAAATAAAATTCAAATGATGAAGGCAAAAGCAAGAGTGAAACTAATGAATGAGCAAAAGAATGAAAATGTTCCTAGCACTTGTCCTCATGTCAGTCTCCTGCCAAATAAACCAAATGAAAAAAAAATCCTCACAAATTATAGGCATTGGAGCGATCAACGAGAGAAGGAAAGAAAATTTACGCGTTCCTCATTCGCCCTTTACTAATATAATAAAGGCAACAAACCTCGCATAAATTTATCTAATGCAAGTTAAATGCTAGCTTAGAAAATATAATTCAAAATTACTATTACTTTTGTATCACTCATTCATGCTGATACGATCCATGGACTGAATTTGGAATTTGTAAACTTCACCCAATTACATTCATGTAGCATTTGACTTATGTGTGCTAGCTAGCGTTGGTACCAATTTTGTCTATTTCCTTTAGGACTTCCTATTGTAAAAGAGCTTGAAGACTGCTAACTAGATTTGAAATGGACAAGATCTTTTGAATTAAGTACCTTCTTCTATCATCTCGTGTCTATCTCAAACCCTGTTTCACACTCTGAACATCAACCTCTCAAGCACAGACTTAGGTTTCACCTAAATTGAAAAAGAAAATGGAACGCTTAACAATAAATCTTCATAGACCCAAGAACTAAGAAATTATCCGTGTCCAAAAGGCGCAGAGAATGCTCCAATCAATATAATTTTTCTTTCTAATCCAAACATTAAACTAATTTGTTTGGTTCTCAAATAGTATCAAATTCAATATTAATTTACCAATACAAAACTTATATATCTAGAACTTTTGTTTTTTATTCAAATTGGCAAAGCATTGTTGAAAATTTGAATGTTGAGACCAAAAAAAGAACAAAAAAAGAGAGGGGGTTGTAAGATATTTTGTCCAAATAAGCTACTTATCAAGTGGTCCTATTGTCTTTATCCATTGTTGTTGTTACACGGGCATTTTTAATGTCTGCTTACTTCCAAATGTTATTTTCATTAACAAGCCAACAAACTTTATTATTTTCAAATAAATGCACATTGTTTTGTCAGTTTATGACAAGTAAAAGTCTGCTTCATGTTAAAAGGATGAAAACAAATATTTGTTAGCTTGTGGACCAAAAAATCTATGGTATGACAAGGGACCTGCCAAATATAGACATGCCCCCCTTTTCTTTGATGCTGATTTTTTGTACCATCTGAATTATATGTGGACTAAAGTTTTTTTGGTTATTTTTATATTGAGAATACAGGTTTGAAATTCATACTTAGTTGGACAAAGCATTGATTCATGACAATAGCATTGAACTCTCTTTTAATTAACCCTAAAAGGAGAAGGGAGTTGGGAATGTAAACACATGTATTGTTGAATTCACTTGATCCGATAGGACGGTATTTAAAAAATTTCTTTAGACGAGCCGATATAGACTCTGTCTAGATGAAGTGGTAGAGAAATAATAGATAATGTTTAGAACATTGTCTGGATTAAAAAAATATGTTAGATGGAATGACTCGATAAATAATATTTCTTTCCAAATTTTGACACGATTTTATTTTTATTAAAAAAAAAATAATGACTAACACCTAGATAACTATCCATGTAATGTATAGTGTACTAATTTTGGACTTAAGTGTCTATTTATTATGTATTATTATCATGTAGATCGAAATATTTTCAATTTTACACCACCTAAATACAGTTCATAAAATGAATTGAAAATACGCTTAAACACCAACCAAGAAGTTAAAGATTTCAAATTTTATTTCCTAATCATACCATTCAAACATTTTAGTAATATATTTTCTTCAATTCTATATTATACTGTCAATTAACTTATTAACTATTTTTGTCGTCTAAGTCCTTATTTGATTCTCATTTTTTCCAAAATACATTTTTTTATCTCTAATATTTTCAATCACACATTTTTCAATAAAATTGTATTACGCGTAAATCTAAAACTTTTCTTTATTTTTTAACCACATATTTTTCATCAATCTACTACTCCAAAATGCATTCTACACAAAAAAAAAAAAAAAAATGGCTCTCAAACAGAAATGTCAATCGTAACCTTGGTGAGAACAGAAATGTCTCGCACATGAAAAAATGGAAATATATACACGGCTCACGGGCCAATAGGCCCAAAGATAGTAATACTTCCATGATGAAGCCTTTCAAATCCCAAAGAGGAGAAAAAAAAAAAATCAGAAAATAATTGAACGACAAACTATACCTCGTCCCTCGCCCTCGGTTTTTAAACCCGAGGGGCAATTGTAAAGCTAAAAAAAGAGGCTACTCACACAAGCTTAAGACTTGAAGAAAGCAAGTCAGTACTTCATTCTTCATCTTTGTATTGTAAAAACAGAGACTCTGGGCACAATATGTATATCACTTGTTGGACCATGAGGTTCAGCCCTAACTCTTAAAATTCCAAGCAGGATAGTAAGTAATCCTCACAAGAACGTTCTTTGACAACATACCCTCATTTTCTACTTAATAGCACCACTCGAGATCATAGATATTAAATGTCGAAGTCAAGAGCCACAGATTTATTTTACAATGACTTTCCTATAAGGAAGAACACCTTTATTAGCAACTAAGATATAGAGTTACCCGCTTAACGTTAGCATTTGGCAGTTTAAGTCTCCAATCTTTCTGTTTGCGGCTCATTGGCCTGCCTTTTGCCGAAGGGTCTCTGTTTTCCTTCACATCTGCCATCTTCCAGACACAGCTTCTCGATTCTGTTTCAATGGAGTCAAGAAAGTACACTCCAGTCTTTTCTGAGCATTTAGCATCTGAATCTTCCGTATAACTTACCATCATTGGCATGTCTTTGAACCTTGACAAGTCATCTGGTACTCTCAGTAGCCTATCCGCACCCGGACTTGATACCTCCAGAAGCAAACAAAAGTCAATTTAAGTGAGAAAAAGGGAATGTAAGAGTGATTTGATTCATTGTATTTTCATTTCAAAAGGCATGAACTGCAAGGAAATTTAAATCACCAAACCAAAACAAGCGAGTATTGAAAATCTGATAGTAAAAGGCATGAGGAAATCAAAATGGTCAAAACAGAAAATGTTGGCTATTTGCTCCATTGATATCTCATTCTAAAAGGCACAATACAACATATACTTGCAACCCTGGAAACGATAGATAAGTTTCAAAGAAATTACTTCAAGAGCCAAATCGTCAGGTATTTCTCCTGTGGCACCTACTTCATCCAATATTTTCTTATATTGGCGGCTGAAAGATTCAATCTCCTCCATACTGGGACAACCATATCTGATTGGGGAGAGACAAGGAAGTAGAACATGACATAGTTGAAAATCGTATCAGTAAATATAAGAATTTTTTTCAGCTGCAAGAACATGCTAAAGAAATTATGGCAGAGAATCCTGAGGACGCTGGTACTTTAGAATTGAGAAGCACAAGTCCAATTCAATAACTCTAAACCAAGCAAATGATCAAAACGATGTTTGTGGTCGTGCAACTTCCATGTATGCCTACTGATATTGCGTGTTTTCTTATTGAAGAGTTCCAACTAAATTAAAACAAAAAAAATTAATAAAAAGTATAAAATAGTAGTTTTACTGAAGACCCATATAACTTGCTCTAAGTAATATTATGAGACCAAACAGTCAAAACTGTGCACATTTGGAATTTCCACTTGCTCATGAAGCAAAAAACTCTGAAACATAGTTGGAAGAAGAAGAAGAAGAAGCAACTGTCCAATCTCGAAGTTGCAGGTAGAAAGAAGAAGAACAGACAACTGACCAATTCTGGAGTTGCATTTAGAAACAATAAGCTAATCAAGAGACCTGTCGTGTACATTTTTTATGCTTGTGTATATAGTTCGTGATAGAATGTTCAATCAATATTGTATCTAGGATTAATGAAGATTCTATCCTGAATTTAGGGGACATTTCTAAGAAAATAGGACATGTTTAACATGATTGAGGAAATAACAGTTACTGGTTGTCTGTTATCATTAATTTATGCCACAAAACATAGGATGAAGAAAGTAAATCTACTATAACTCAAAAAATAAACAATAGGGTTTTAGTTAAATATAATTTTGAGAGTGCGAGAATTACTGATTTTAGTGTATTTAGTTCAAAAGTACAAAAATCTAAGCCCTGCAATGGGGCAAAGAACTTACTCATTTGAAAGCTTGTCTAATCTCACGTAAATGTATCCTCGAAAAGAAGTTTTAAATGAATAGAGCTCCATATCATCAGCAAACTGCAAAAGGACCTCTCTGCATATGGCTAGCGCTTGTTGACCCCAAGGGCAATTTTTTAGAACCACTCCACCGCCATCACCTCCATCACCAACCTAAACATGACATATAAGGATCAAATATAATATGTTGTGAATGGCCAAACCTAAATATTCAGCAACCGGAATTAAAACTTTAGACCCATATACCTCAGGCTCAGCATCATCCTCTTCTTCCCAAGAATCAATAGGCTCTACCTCTCCATTGGAGTCATCTTGATCTTTAACATAGAGATGACACAACCAAAGTCAAATGAACATTAAAAACTGAATATGGATAGCAGGCAAAAATCCAAGTTCCATGGGACCATGACAACCCAAACACCAAGACTTTTGTGTAAATATATTCAACCTTTTTATTTGGAAAGCTCTCCGAGGCATGAACACACTAAAAACATTAATGTGAAAGCCAGCACCAACTTCAATGTAGCATCACCACAATAACATAGGTCTTTTATAACAAAAATCTATAAACACAAGCATACAAATCTGCAGAAACCTACATAAATGATGAAAAATGCATGTTCTTAATTCTTAAGGTAGAAAAATTTTGCTATAAAATGTCACAAATTAAGTTATGCGCTACAAATTTAAGATATGATGGAGACATTAATTTTCCCCTTACTTTTTATTAGAAGATAACCAAGACATTTATTGGTCACAACATGCAATTTAAAAAGTAAGCGTAAAACTAGAAATAAAAGGTAGTAGCAGTTAAATAACCGCCCAAACCAACATCAAAATCACCAAACAGGCAAAATAACAAACAGATGGTGAGCAAATCCCAAACATAAGGATCAAACAAAGTGCTTACTGTTAGCAGAATCTTCACGTATATCCTGGGTGATTTCCTGAGAAGAACTCGTGTTTAAGCATCGAAAAGCCGTAAAACAATCGACATTGGATGTGGGTTTTGCATAAATACTCCTTGATTTAACTTTGTCACATATGTTGAACAAGCCAAGTATTTTGGGTTTTTCTATTGGAAGATTACGAGTACAATGAGAAAGAGGACAAGAAAATAATAACATTCGAGTTCCACATTTGTAAAACGAGCGAATGCTATTATGTACGTAATTTCTCATCTTTCTTCCGGAGAGGGAGAGGGAACTATTAGAATTTGATAAAAAATTTTGCCCACTGATTCTTGAAAATACTTCATTTTAAAACTCATTTTCAATAAAATAATTGTACTTTTTAATTACATATTTCACATTATATTAGTATTTAAAATACGTTCTTCCCTCGATAATATCGCCCCCACCCACCTATTTAAATATTAATTGAATTAGGTAAAATAATACAATGAGCACATCTTCTTTCACGGCTTGAGAGGAAAAACAGCACAACCGCATCCGACGCCAGCGTTAAAGATTTGAAGAAGGATTTTCAATTTCTTATGCGTGGTAATCATCTCTTAAACTTAACTTTTTTAATTTCTAGAATTTCAGTTTTTAATCAATTTTGTAAATATAATTGATAATAACTTTTAGTTATAATGGAAAATTTGTGTAAAACGTAGAAGTTCGTTCTTCTGGGATTTCCTAATCACAGTTGTTTCCTCAGCTTAATGAAATCTTGTGGCAAAAATTTGAAGTAAAAAATCTATTAAGTAAAATTGTTTTTATGTTTTTCTTTTTTTGCTTTATTAATCAAGATTTTGCACTGTTATTTTTAAGATTCTGGTCAATCCATGATGCAGCCTGTTTGATTAGAACCAATGTGTTGAAAATATGAATGGCCGGGACGGGGGACATTGATCCCAGAAGAAAAAGGGTCATGGGTTAAAGGA
>CAIGRB010084396.1:0-16937 GCA_903798255.1 Fraxinus quadrangulata | reverse complement strand
ACATAGCAATAGTAGCTACGGAACTCACGACAAATTATAACAAATCCTATAAAGCTAAGAATCAACGTTTGAAATGCGCGACCCAATAAATTATTAAATCACAGAACAAAGACAATCGCTAACAACATCTTGATCCCATGAGAACCTCACTTAAATTGTAGAGTACCACAAGAATTTAATTTTTGATGTGCTCAAAATTAATTCAAAGAAGAACGAAAGGAAAACAATATGTCTCGCAATAATGTCTCTAAAATTGTATATATCCTTACAATGAATGGAATTAGTCATATTTATATGGAACACATAAAATCTATTTAAAAACGGAATTGAACTTTAAAAATAATAAAAGATATCACAAAATAAAATTTTAACTATAATAGAAGATTGCGCGAAATTTGAAAAATTTGCTACCAGAATTGCACCATACAGCCTGCATGCAGTCGTATAGACCAGTAGACAACCTTCAATTTTGATTCAGTATGGAGGCATGCAACCGCATGCCTATTTACACTATGCAGTAGCATAGCTTCCTTGTTCAGCTCCCTCGTCTATTGCTTGAACTAAGTTGATCCATCTTGTTTTTTCTTCCAAGCCCAACATAACATTTGTTTTTTTGCTTGTCGTGATCAATGTTTCATCACATCGTGGCTTGAGCAAGTAGTTCCATTGTTTCTTTGACCCGCTTCTCTCGTGACCCAGTCAGTCCCTTACTTAACAATCAATGAATTATTCATCGGACTTGCCCTCGTATCATGGATCACATCATCCACTCCCCTCTTCGAAAGAATTTGACCTTGAATCTATGCCTGTATCAAAGAGAGAAAGATAAGAAACAATAAAAATGCAAATTATCATAAACTTACCTTGAAGATCTAAATTGTAGCCATTGGTTTCAATCTTTTCAATGACGTAGAATGGTCAATCTTCTCTAGAATGTAATCTTTACCATTTTTGCATTCGAACAAGCCATTTTTGCCTAAGCACCCAAACTCAATCACCTTATTCGATTAATTTACGCCTCACCATTTTGCTACCTTGAGATGCATATAATTATATTACCTACTTTCTATCTAAGTTATCATATAGAATAATAGTTAAAGGAATTAAACCAAACAAAGTTAACGGATTTAAACCATAAGCCATATCAAATCGTGCAGTACAAGAGGATACTAAATTGGTTCCCAACATATTCCATAAATTCGAACCAAAATAGTTAAGGACTTCAAGATTGAAATATAGATTTTCAAGCCTCAAATTACCAACAATGCACCCCAAATGTCTTCCAAATGTCTATCATGCTCAATTACTTTGTTGCAACATACTAGAATATCATTAACTAGTGATTGATTGCCTATTAGTGCATATGAAAAATGACTTATTACTCTCATAGAAATTTTAGATGCATTAATATATGTAAAAGTACATGCCACATGGGAAAAAAATATTACTACGTGTTAGACCATCATCTAACCTATGTATGAGATATTGATTCTTTATCATGCTATAGTTGAATGCTTCTCCTTCAATGCTTATCAAATTCTCCACTTACACCGAATCAATTGGATATTCAATGGGTGGTATCCCACTAAATATTTTTTTATGGAACGACTGCAATAAAAAAATATCCAAACTGGGGAAGAGTTTGTTAGTTCTCATTAAAACTCTCTCAATCTTACATTTTTTTGCATAGAAACTCTTAATTTTTCTCTCCTCTCAATAAACTCTCTTTCTTTTATTTCTTGTGGCTCTGCTTTTTTTTTTTCACAGTTAGCCACCTCACTATATTCTCTCCTAATCTCCTTTCGCCTTTATTTGTTTTTCTTTTCTTTCTAACCTCTCAATCTCAATTGGTCCTCATTGACCTATTGTGGTGTTAATGGTACAAAAGTAACAACTCTTCCATCTTTTACATAGTTGTACTCATTCTTGAATCCATCATATTTAACATTTCTATCATACTGTCATGGCATTTCCAACAAAATGTGCCCAGCGTGCATATGAACCACATCACACATCACTATACCTCCCAATTGAAAAATTCACGAAAACTTACCACGTACCCTAACCTCTCCACATTCATCTAATCACTGCAATTTATAAAGCTTATGATATTTTGTCATTGTAAATCCTAATTTCTCAATAAGGGCAATATTAGTACATCTACCCCATCAATAATTAAACTACATACCTTATTTTTGACAAGCATCTAGAATGAAAGATGTTCTCCCGTTGCTGCTTTACATCATCCAATTTAATTTGTGTATTGAGAGCACGCATCACCACAAATAACTCACCTCCTAGCTGGTACTCTATTCCATCTCCTTCATTAGCATCCTCTAATGCGAGCATATCATCACCATCACTATCACTTACCACTTCTCCATTGTCACGTAAGATCATTGCCCTTGTATTTGGACATTGAGAAGCAATGTGCCCCAATCCCAAACATTTAAAGCATTTGATATCCCGAGTCTTAGAAGGTTGGGAGTCCATTTTGGGTGTATTTTTGTTAACTACATCCTCATTTCCCCTTGGTGGTTCGATCTTACTATTCGAAACAGCCACCTCACCTCTACTATCATCCCACTTTGATTTCTAAGAAGAGTTAGAACCCAAAGAATCCGATGTATGTCTAGCTATCCCTTTCCTCTTCAATTGTCTTTTCACATTCATAGCTACATGTAGCATGTCTTCCAAAATAATGTTGCAATTCTACTACATTAGCTATCTCCATATTCAAACCATTAAAAAATCGGACCATGATGGCCTTCCTATCCTCTTTAACATTCTCTCTAATCATAGCAATCTCCATCTCTTTGTGATAATCATTTACACTCCTAGAACCTTGGCAAAGGTATTGCAATTTTTTATGAAACTCCTTATAATAATGATTACGCACGAACATCTTCCATATGGTAGCCTTCAATTCTTCCCATGTATTAATGTGCCTCTCACGATTTCTTCTCCTAAATGTTACTACTTGATCCCACCAAATGATAGCATAATCGGTAAATTCAAGTACCGCAATCTTTACCTTATTTTCCATCGAGTAGTTGTGGCAATCAAATAATAACTCTACTTTCTTTTCCCACTCCAAGTATAGCTCCAGATCACTCATTATTTTGAATGAAAGAATTGTCATTTTAACATTCCCCATACTTCTATCAACACAATTCTCCAGCAGATCTCTTCCCCTCCTTTTATGCCTAACTCATATATCACTCATTCTTCCTAATTCGACATCCACCAATACATCCTCATTAATATCACGATCCCCTTCACATTAACCAGCAAAATTCGCTATATGATCCCGCCTACCTTGTTTCCTTGTGTTAGGAACTTCTCTAGGTTGTTCCCCACATAAATTAGCAAGTAATGTATCTTGCCTCTCCATCCACGCCTCTTGCTTGTCCATTCTATCTCTCATATCACCAAAAAACCTTTCAAATTGTCGTATCACCTCCTTCGCCGTGATGACTTGACGATTCTTACCACTTGAAGTACAATCATCCCTATCAGACATCCAAAATCTAATTTAATATTTGTCTCACGTGTGTATACTCGTATATCACTCAATTTAGTTTTTTCTCTCTATTAGTCTCACCACTCTACATTTTTTTCTCTTAATGCTTTCTTGCAAGTGTTTCAAAAAATTAATTCAATCTCAATCAAAATTTAACCCTTATGGAGTCCAAACAAAGAATTAAGTAAGGAAATTGATCTAGAATGATTCAAGAATTTAGGAATTTGAACTTTGAATGAAATGTTAAGGATAAATTGAAGAAAGTATTTCTTGAATTCGAATTGGACATTTTTAAATTTGAATTTTTTTTACTCAAAAAAGTAAATTGTATGCTGCTACTAGTTTTCTGAATTTTCTCAGAAATTTAACTAGATACCAACAAAAGAAAAAAAATCTAATTGGAATGCTAAATTAGCACACATATAAGTTTTGAAAATTTATGGATTGAAGACCAAAAAAATTGAAGAACACGGAGAATGAAAAACAAAGACTTACACAAAAGGAAAAAAAGATAGAACTTTGGCTTTTGGAGCCTTACTCTAATACCAACTGATGCGAACCCACCTAACAATAGTAGCTACGGATCACACGACAAATTAGAATAAACCCAAGAAAGCCAAGAATCAACGTTTGAATAGTTCAACCCAATAAATTATTGAACCAAAAAATCAAAACAATTGCTAACAATATCTTGACCCCGTGATCATAAACCTTATGAACATTACTTAAATTGTAGAACGCCACAAGAATTTTCAATGAATGGAATTAGTCATATTTATATGAAACTGATAAAGCTTAGTCATATTTATATGAAACTGATAAAGCTGACTTAAAAATGGAATTGAGCTCTAAAAATAACAGAATATATCACAAAATAGAGTTTTAACTAAAGTAGAAGATTGCACAAAATTTGAAAAATTCTAGACCAGAATTGCACTATGCGGCTGCATAAGCTTCATGCATACAGTCACATAGGCCAGTTGACAGCTTTTAGTTTTGATTTGGTATGGAGGCATGCAGCCGCATGCCTATTTACACTATGCAGTCGCATAGCTTCCCCGTTTAGCTCCCTTGTTTGTTGTTTGAACCAAGTTGATACATCTTGTTTCTTCTTCTAAGCCCCACATGAAACTTGTTCGTTTACTTGTCATGGTCAATGTTTCGTCTACTGTGGCTTGAGCAAGTAGTCTTGTTGCTTATTTGACCCGCTTCGCTCGTGATCTAGTCATAAGCCCTTCCTCAACGATCAATGGATCATTGTCCGGACTTGCCCTCGTATCATGGATCACATTAAATTGGGGGATTCATCTTGTGCATCCAAAGTTTAGATCCTAGTTTTAATACCATGTACTGGTTGAGAATTAGGGTTTCATCGCATAATGTTAACATATTAGGTGGAGTAGTCAATATTTTCTTATTAACTCATTATCTACTATATGTTTAGACAACGTGAGATTTAATTTTACCTAGGGATTATATGAAATTAGAATACCCATCCAACTCATGTATATATTATTAAGACTTGAGATTCCATTTTAAAATATCAACTTTGTTAAGAGCAATAATTCAAACTCTTGTATGTTAGTCTATAGTTTTATCTTTATTTGATGGGAAATTTATCCCTTACATGCCCTTACAAGATAGTGACTCGATTGAGAAAATCAATCTTGAAATCTGCATGCTCATTTTTTGAGTTTTAATCGGATCGAATTGCTCAATGGAGTTTAATGAGATCTGATACCATATTGAGATTTGATGTTCCACCTTAAGAAGTCAGCCTTGTTAAAATGAGTGATCTAAGCACTTATATATTGATCTATATTTTTATCTTTATTCGACATGAGATCTATCTCTTTAACATATACATGTTTCTTTCTTAATTGGGAAAAAATCATGAGGTATACATAAATGAGAGAGGATTCCTAATCTGCAAGAGAGTTTGTGATTTTCCATCAATGCATGAATTAAGGGCTTGATTAGATTAGAGAAATTGAATAAAATTTTCAACTTTCTAAAGGACTTTCGAATCTGAGAGTTATGACTGGAAATATGATTTAAGAGGTCCAGCATAATTGTTTATATATCATGAAATTTTTTACACACAAAAATGTGCAAAGGCACTGAGAGTTATGACTAGTTATGACTAGCTAGCCTTCGCTTCGACAGTATTGTCATCCCTCGCGGTCTTTTCATAACATCATCTATTAACATAGGCTTCGCCCATCGATGAAGCCCCTAGAAGTTGGATATCCTAGGCAAAGCACCTACATGTTTATCTATTGAAGGCTTCCATGACATTTGGATTTGGGTTTTGGTATATATATTAGGAAGGAAGCATTTGATAAGGAAAATACCTCATGAGTTCTTGAAAATTAACACTAGGATCCTTGAGGATTAGGGAAAATCAATATCCACAAGGAAATCCGTCGCATAAGGAACAATCATAGCTAGCCTATTGGAATTAGGGTAGCACCATAAGAACTCTTTCTCTATAATACTAAATAGTCATGCGCAGATAATGAGAAATGTATGCATTCTCTAAACTTTAGCTAAATATCTACTTGTGTCTCTCTTCCACACCCATTACCCTTATATTCGCGGTTGACTTCACCATGAGAGTATCAATGGTGTCTTTACTTCGTATTCCCTGAACAATCATGCTACATGTATATTATCTTATACAGCATTATTTACATTGTGCCACATTGTAACACACCATTGGACAATTTTTAAAAAAAAACACTTTTCCTGCCTACAATTTTTTGAACACAAAGTGATGTCAAAAATCATATAAGGAATGGAGTGTACATTTAGAATTATTGTTCCAAGAATGCAAGAACTGTACAGACCATCTCTCCACGTCATCGGATTCAGCGGCGGCCCCGACCAATAGCGTCCTGCAGTTGGCCTCCCTCTTTTGTTGCCTCCGAAGACAAAAACGAAGAGGAGGGCACTTCACCTATCACCTTTGAATATTTGTGAACTTCTTCTGATTGGTTTTGAGAGTCAAAATGTTTTAGAAGACATTGTCGTTGAGGTTGGCTGAAGTGTCAAGAGTTTCTTCTCGCGATATAGGTTGATGGAAGCGGTGCGGTTTGGAAACCACATAAACGGATATAAACCAAAAGAAAATAAATGGAAAGTCTGTGCAAAAAATTGCCAAAACAAAAAGAGAACTGGAACTTGGCTGCTACCCTGGTCGGAAAACTTGAACGAAAGATAGCTGGAAAAACATAAGCTTGAGGATAAAAAAATTTCCAAAGTAAAAGGAAGAGGCAAGGGTTTGCCTTATATAGTTGAGGGCCGTCACCCTGATCCATAAGATATAAGAACAGATTTCAGCAGCCCTTGAAGGGGGAAGCAATCCCAGCTCTAGAACATCCTTTACAAACTGCACATTTTGATATAAATACAGAGAAAACACCGATCCAAACCATATTTGGATATTGCAACGAAATAAAACCATTCCTCATTTTCGTAAAAATTTAATAAGAAATAATTAAATAGTAACATGGTAATATTGAAAAAATCAATGAACACAATTGATTTTTAATATTTTTTTTCTGAAAGAAATGGTTTTTAATATTATAAACTTATTAATTACTATTTATTTGTTATAAAAATATACTTCTAAGTTCCATGATAAGTAATTACTCTAATTTTGTCTTGCATTGCTAAATTAAACAAGGCTTGCTTATAAGTTTATAACTATCACGTTGATTTTAGAAGAAATGTATGTTGTAGTGACTGTGATAAGAAACATTGTATATCACGGCTTCCAAACTTAAAAATTTAATAATCCCTGATTTTCCAAAATTGTAGATATATATGGCCACAATTATTTTTATATATGGGTGAATTGCCTGGCAAATATCCCTTTGCAGTGAGCTAAATAAAAAAGCCCTATATAGCAGTCAAGTAGCCTACTGCCAATGGAGTAATTGCCCAGTAATGAATCCATATGCTTTGAAAAGACTTGATCAACAGTGCTCAGCACTCGTATCTATTTATAGCTCATGAAAATCTGTCGTGTTTTGCTTGCAACAAGGATATTTACAGCATATTTTTGTATTCCTCAACCAATGGAATGATCCAATATTCTAGTAATTAACTAGTTATTATGATTTACAATAAATATTTCAAGCAAGAAACTTTACTGGATCACTTAGGCCGTAGCCTTAGTCAAGTGGTACTCGTAAAATTGTTTACTTTATTACAGAAGAATCGCGTTCGCACAGGGAAATAAACCCTTGGCATTTTCATTGTTGAGGAATAAATTATTCGAACGTATGAATATCTAATAGAATATTGCAAAAATAATCAAGAGAGGTGTGTATGACAAATGTCGTGCAATAGATATGGAAATTTTAATGTTTTAAGGTGTCATTACTTACTATATTAAATATTTTGGTATGTCATTCTTGTATTGTTAGGAACTTAGCTATCATGTTATCTTTATTACGAATAATAAAATTTCATCACAGCCTTTACTTTAAGAACCCCCAATCTTCCCCCCTCCCCACCCAGTCCCGACAAAGGAACAAAAAAATAATTTTCATAGTTGTTTAAAATTTCTTGTTTCGAAGATATATCATTTTCTGCACTTACAGCAGGAAATGCATAGAACAAACGTTAAAAAAAAGTTGCAAAGTAAAAGGCAACTTGGGACCACGGCCCTAATAAAAAGTAAAGGGAAACCCTAGAGGAATAATCCCAAGCATATGCCACATCTAGTTTCAGCATATCCAAAAAGAAGGTGCGAANAAAGGAGTAACAGGGTTGTTCTCCATTGGCAAGGTGGCCATGCAAAGGCATACTTCTTCTTTGCCAAAGGAGAATTGCCCTGCCATTCTTTCCCACATTATGTAAGCAACAAATAACTTGCAGAAAGAGAATGTTCGTTTCATCAAATTAGTCAGGCAGATTAAACTAGGATCGGACCAGCCGGCTCAAACTCGTTCATGACAGCTCTGAAATGGTTTGCATTATAAAACCCAATTGGTTAATTAATTGTGTTTGGCAAAGTTTAAATTTTAATTTAAGTTGGTCAAGTATATTTTTTATACACATATTTTTGTAAAATCACATCTATTGCTCACTTATTGTCCATACCATACACTACAAGAAATTTATACATTCCCTACAAAATTTCCATTGACAAATTGAAATTTGTAGGTGGAGTTCATTTTTCTCCACAAAAATGATGTTTCATAAGGCTACAATTTCATTCAAAATTTTCAGTAGTGGGAGGACTTGTGCTCACAAAAATGTGTACCGACAAAATATTTGACACGCAAGATATATCATTTCCAAATAAAAAAAATTGACATGTTCGTAGGTTAATAATTAAAGGGAAATTTTTCAATTTTTATTTATATTTGTAGCTGGAAATATGGGTTATAGCCGACCCAACCAACTTCAATTGATTTAACTTGAAAAAAAAAAAAGGAAGGTTGAAACTATATGATTTCTCCTGCTTCAGTACTCATCAATTTGTGCCGTTCCTCTCCTTCAGTTTGTGACAGTCATTCATCTCCTCTCCCGTTCAGTTTTCCATCTCGTCGACTATAATGCTCCTGGGATTGCCGTTTCTTCCTCTTCTGCTATTTCCTTTACCCCAGAATCTGTTTCTGTCAATTTAAAACTTGTAACATTAATTTTTTTCTTTCTTCATTCATTTAGATTATTCACTTTTAAAAATGTTCAATTTCTCCAGCCAACATTTTCACATAATTTTGTCTCCTTATAATTCACTGTCGCCAGTAAATCTGATTTTTTAGTTGGCTATGTCTCAACATTGAAAAGGGCTCATTTTTTATAGCCCTTGTCAATGTTGAGAAAAAGCTATTGGAATCACTATAACTAGCAGACAATTTTCACATTGGCAAATTGGCTAGAGGAATTGTAATCTATCTTCAATTTATATTTTGTTCATGGAGATACATCAAGGTCAGTATTGAATCCGTGTGACTTTTTTATGGCTACTACTTGTTATCTGGGTAGTTATTACTAAGTTTCTTGGTAAGGATTCTAGTCTCCAGTTATTACTTGGTTTTTGTGCAGATGAATCTGATTTCTCATAAGAAACGTCCAGTTAGAGTTTTCCTTTCAAGGTCTCTCCTTGGTTACACAGAGATCGGACTAGCAGATTTAGTGACATCAAGGGAGAGACTTTATACCATTTCTTATTTGTATCTAGTTTTAGTGAGTACACAGTTTTACATACTGCTAATGTAACAAAAGTTGATACTGTAATCCCACCAAACAAAGCATGCCTTCTCAGTTGTGGAGTTTCAACAGGCATTGTGGCTCTCTTAATGGTTCAAATTCCCTCTCGATTAATCTTTTGTTCATATTAAAGAGTTGAGCATGAAAATTTACATTGAACTGACATGAAAATTATTATTGGAATGATTCCACATTTTATGGAAATATTTTACTCTAGTTGATTCTTACATAGAGTCTGAAGCACGTCTCTCAATACGTAACATCTTTTCCAGGTGTAGGTGCTGTCTGGAGGATGGCTGTGGGGAGGAGTTTAGATGAAGTTGAATTTTAAATAGGGATGGTGATATTACATTCTCAAAGGAAAAATATACTGATTAAGTTGGCATCGACACATAATTCAATAGTGAGCCATTTCAATATTTTCCAAACTAATTTTTTTTCTCAAGCATAAAATGAAAGTGCATCCTCCTATGACTTGACACAATCATCTATAAGTATCTAAAAATCATAGAAAAAGAAAATTTGGAAAATATTCCAAGCGGGATTGCTGGGAGAGAGAACTGATACATCGACCCCAAGAATGAAATAGCGAGAATTTCTCTAAGATGATAGTCCTCGTATATCCGATTTGGATGCAATTATCTGTTGTACGGCAGCTCAAGCACGTAATTCTAAAGTAAATGTAGTGTAGTTAGCAATAAAAGTGGCGTGCTTTCTTTCCGTTAAAAGAAGAATTGCACTTATGTTTCACTCTAGTAAATCTAGACAATCACCCAACCCTGAGCCTAACACCTCACCTATCCAACCCTACCCATTGTTAGGTGGGGGAGCCTCCACCACTATTGTTACTGTTACTTTGAAAATAAATTATTTATCTTTATTTATTTCTTCCGAATTCATTAAAAGTTCTTGTTAGGAGGAAATGAAGTTAATTGGAATGTGGATCGGAAAATGTGGTCGGTGAAGGAGGAAATGAGATAGCGGTGGTTTTTCTCAGGCTCACTAGTCAAGACAGATGAGGCTTGTTCCATGGTTATTTGTTATGGTTGGGTTGGATGGATCTGTGAAGATGAATATATTTGGCCAACCTCAACCTCAACCTCACAACAACATCAACCACCTTCATTGCCTCATTTCCTCCACCCACGTCGATTCCATTTTCCCCATCCCCATTAGCTCCATTTGCTCTCAGTAAGAACTTTTAAAAAGTTAAGAAATAAATAAATTATCTTCAACACCAATGGTAGCAAAAGTGGCGAAGGCTTTCCCACCTACCAATGGATGGGTAGGGGTTAGACATTGGGGTTGGGTGGTTGTGTAGATTGAGAGAGAAATATTTTTCCCAATTGATAGATTTTTGAACGACAATCGTGAGAGTACTTTTCGGCGCACATTTATTAAGGCTTTGGATATTTGCTGCTCATTTTTTAAAGGTTTGAGACTTCCAATGCAAATTACCCTTCTAAGAAATAAAATTTCAAATGACCATTCTATCCTTTTCAAAATTGGTCAAATTAAGATCAAAATTGATTTTTGGTCAAGTAATGGATTTTTGAATGAAAACTGTCCCAGTTTGAAAGGTTTGGGACCAACACTACATACAATTTTGAAGTTTGAGGTAAATTTTGCACATTTTTTAAAAATGTAGGACCGACGCTACAATTACTCTTTTAGTTATGAATCGTTGTATTTGCTGGGTTTCGTTTAGATATTTCTATATTATTTGAAGCAGTAGAATTTTTCATAAACTCATTAACTAACCTATCTTTAGTTTTTGAGAGATTTAGTTCACACATTCTCAACAAATACATATCTCGAACAAAGTACCACATTATCTCGGCCCCAAGCTATAATTTATCTATCATCTTAATCAAACCAAGAAGAATCACATGCTATATTAAAACCCAACTTTTTCACTGTATCCAATCGATTAGTGACAGTATTACGAGGTCACAACTGCCTTTGAAATTCAAATAATAACTTTTTTTTAGTTATCATTGTTAACTAAGGTACACACCTTCGTGCAACTACAATTGGGGGATCATCTTGCGCATCCAAAGTTTAGAACCTAGTTTTAATAACATGTACTGGTTGATGGTTGAGAATTAGGGTTTCATCTCATAATGTTAACATATTAGGTGGAGTAGTCAATATTTTCTTATTAATTCATTATCTACTCCATGTTTAGACGACGTGAGATTTAATTTTACCTAGGGATTATATGAAATTAGAAGGCTCATTTGACGAGAAAAAATTATCTCTTAATATGTTCTAATAAGATGGTGACTTGATTATGCAAAATAATCTTGAAATCCACATGCTCATTTTTGAGTCTTAATCGGATCGAATTACTCGTTGGTGCTTAGTGGGCTCTGATACCATAATAAAAATTGGAGTTCCAACTTAAAAGGTCAACCTTGTTAAAAGAAGTGATGCAAGCCCTTACATATTGATCCATATTTTTATATTTATTCGATGTGAGATTAATCTCTTAACATATAAATGTTTCTTTCTTAATTGGGAAAAATTCATGATGTATACACAAATGAGAAAGAGGATTTCTAATCTACAAGAGAGTTTGTGATTTTCCATCAATGCATGAATTAAGGTCTTGATTAGATTAGAGAAATTGTATAAAATTTTCAACATTCTAAAGGACATTCGAATGTGAGAGTTATGGCTGGAAAAATGATTTAATAGGTTCCGTATAATTGTTTATGTATCATGAGATTTTTCACACCCTAAAATGTGTAAAGGCACCACGTAAGCACCCGACATGAAAAATAAGACCACATAGGCCTATGGGAATACACCACGTGGAAACTCTGCATGTTAATCCTCACTTCAACGGTATTGTCATCCATCGTGGTCTTTGCATAACATCAACTATTAACATAAGCTTTGCTCGTCAATGGAGCCCCTAGCAGTTGGACATCCTGTGCGAAGCACTTACATGTTTGTCTATTGAAGGCTTTCATGGTATTTGGATTCGGGTTTTGGTATATATATATTAGGAAGGAAGCATTCGATAAGGAAACTACCTCATCAGCACTTGAAAATTAACACTGGGATCCTTGAGGATTATGGAAAATCAATATCCACAAGGAAATCCAGTCGCATAAGGCACAATCTCACTAAAGGGAATTTAATATAACTTATTCAAGAATCTATGAACAATCATAGCTAGCTTTAGGAATTTGGGTAGCACCATACTATCCTAATTCCATAAGAACTCTTTCTCTATAAATACTAAATAGTCATGCGCAGATAATGAGAAATGTATGCATTCTCTAAACTTTAGCTAAATATCTACTTGTGTCTCTTCAACGCCCATAACCCCTTATAACTTATTGGCAGTTGACTTCACCATGAGAGGATCAGCTGTAGCCTTCTTGCTGTCTTTACTTGGTATTCCGAGAACAATCATGCTACATGTACATTATCTTTTATATTATTCTTTATATTGTGTCACGTGGCAACACACATTTAGACAGTTTAAAAAAAAAAAAAAAAAAATTCTGCCTATAATTTTTTGAAAACGAAGTGATGTCAAAAATCATATAAGGGATGGAGTGTACATTTAGCATTATTGTTCCCGAAATGCGGGGATTGTACAAACCATCTCTCCACATCATCGGATTCAATGGTGGCCCTGTCCAATAGCATCCCACAGTTGGCCTCCCATCATGTGTTGCCTCTAAAGACGAAAATGAAGAGGAGGGCACTTCACCTATCACGAATATTCGTGAACTTCATCTGATTGGTTTTGAGAGTACAATTTTTTTAAAAGACATTGTCGTTCAGGTTGGCCAAAGTGTCAAGAGTTTATTCTCGTGGAATAGGTTGATGGAAACGATGCAGTTTGGAAACTACATAAAGCAATATAAACCAAAAGAAAAGAAACGGAAAGTCTATGCAAAAAATTACCAAAACAAAAAGTGAACGTGAACTTGGCTGCTACCCTGGTTGTAAAACTTGAACAAAAGATCATTGGAAAAACATAAGCTTGAGGATAAAAAAAATTTCCAAAGTCAAAGGAAGAGGCAAGGGTTTGCCTTTTATAGGTGAGGGCTGTCGCCCCTGATCCATAAGATCTAAGAACTGATCTCAGCAGCCGTTGAAGGGAGAAGCAATCCCACCTCTTGAACATCCTTTACAAACTGTACATTTTGATATAAATATAGAGAAAACACCGATCCAAACAATGTTTGGATATTGCAATGAAATAAAACCATTCCTCACTTTCGTACAAATTTAATAAGAAATAATTAAATAGAGAACATGGGTAATATTAAAATACTCAATGAACACAATTGATTTTTAGTATTTTTTTTCTAAAAGATCGTAGTCCCAAAACTCAGCATCTTTAATCGAGGATCGTAGTCCTTCGGGACGCTTTCCTACCACTTGTGCACCACTCAAGCGCCAAAAGCAAGAACCGTGGCGCTTGAGCGACGGTCTTAGCTGCTGAAATTCTATTTTTTCTTCCACCTTTGGATCATAATTTATCATTCATCTAAAATTTGCTTTGAGATTCCAACTATACTAGGATTATCTGCTTGACGAGTAGAACAAGTCAGTCTATTTATTTTCATAATTTGACTATTGGATCAAATTCGAATATTTGACCGAACTTAACACAAAGTCACTTTTTCACTTTTACATGGTTTTATACTTAACCAATTTTCATCACATTTTAACCAAATTCCAACAAGAAATGTATGCATTCTCTAAACTTTAGCTAAATATCTACTTGTGTCTCTTCCACCCCCATGTCCCGTATAACTTATGTTGATGGTTGACTTGACCATACAAGTATCGACGGTAACCTCTTGCCTATCTTTACTTGTTATTCCCAAAATGCGAGGACTGTACGGACTAGTACCCTCACCACTTCATCGAATTCAATGGTGGCCCATCCAATAGCATCCCGCAATTGGCCTCCCATCATGTGTTTCCTCCGAAGACTAATATGGAGAGTAGGTTACTTCACTTATCACCCTTAAATTTTTGTAAATTCTTCTAATTGTTTTCGAGAGTCAAATATTTTTGAAGACAATCATTGAGTATGGGCAGATCTACAGTCGGGTAAGTGGAGTCACTAAGTTTGAAATCTAAGACTTGGTACATGATAAGTGCATTTTACACATTTATTTCGATTCACAAATATGGATAATTGTTAATAAATATATGGAGTATTTCTTAATTTGATGTAATTTGTGTTTTGCAGGATAACACTGATAAATATGGCGGAAATGAGGAGAAAAATGGAAAATGACTAAAATGAAAGAAATACAAAGTTCGGGGACTGAAATGCAAATACTCAAAAGTTATGTCAAACCCCACAATGAATATTTGAGAGTGTTAGTCATCAATTGGATGAGAAAAGAAGTCAAAGGGATGAAATATAGTCCAAGTGCTATTACATATCAACTTCCAGCCGAAAAAGATATGCTTCGAATTTTTAGTTTCACTTTGGGACCAATTTTTGGCATAGGAAATGTTCGAATTAGAAAAATTATATTTCAGGAATATTTGTAGCCCTTTGAGTCAACTTTCTAACTTATTTTGAATCACCTCAAACGAATATCAGGAGAGAAAGATATAACCAAAATACTGGAAGCTATCCGGTAGGAAAAAAATATACTTATGCGGCCACATAGGTATAATTGGATGAGATCACTTAGTGTATTCCAGGGCCAAAATTGATGGTTGGACGTCCTTCTATGCGACCGCTTAAGAATGTACTATGCAAACACATAGTACAAACTTTTGACGAGATTTTGTTTCCTTTTCCAACTCAAACTCTACTTTGGTAACAAGATTTTAGGCATCCTATATATACAAAACTCGATTAGAACACGAGGGGAGACCTTATTTTGACCACAAAAAGCATGAGGAAAAAAAAGAGGAATAACGCGAAGATCAACACCACGAAGTGAAGATTAAAGTCAAGAATTGAATTGGTGATGTCGTTTCTTCATTGTTTTTCTGATTTTCCTCTTCCCAACATGCTAGGCTAGATTTCTTCTGTGCTGGGATTACGATGAAATTTGTATTATGAATTTTTGACTTGATCAATAATTGTATGAATATTGTGGCTTGTTTTACCCTCGAGTGATGAAAAATAAGTTAGACATAGTGTCAATTGTCGTAAAGTCCAATAGGGGATAGAAATATATCGCTATAATTGGGTCACATATAAAAATATGTTTAATTCTACTCGAGAGAGATTGTTAAACAAATGAGGAATATTGATCTTCATAAATAAATCGTATCGTCAAATATAAAAGTTCGAGTTAAAGATGATTAATATAAGGGGATTCGGAATCCTAGTACATTTATCATACATTAGAAAAAACCCAAATTACATTCAACGTCAATTGCATTTAGTTTAGTTAAATCATTCATCCTAGCATAATTAGGTTAATTTAGTTATAATTTTATCACAACAACACTTCAACTTCATTATTTCGGTTAAGGTCACGTTAATTAGAATTAGAATTAGAATTAGAATTAATCTATCATTGTGGGAACGATACTTGGACTCAAAATTCATTTTGATCGGTTCGTTAGGCTCGGGTCAATCCCCTATCGGCTTATTCTATTGCCCGTCGGTTAGCGAAACTTTTCAACAAGATCGAATTATAGCTTGTTAAAGCTATAGGAAGAACCCATTAGCATTAGCTTAGGGAGAGCTTCACAACACAAGCTACTTGCGATAATTTTAATTAGACACATATTTTGGTGAACAAGTTTTTGGTGCCATTGTCGGGGATTGAATTTAGTTCAATTCGATTTATTTTGACATTAATTTGAATTTTAGTTTTATTTTTTATTATTTGTGTTTTAGTTAGTAATTTTTCTTTTTAATAATTTATCTAAGTACTACTTTTGATCCTTTTTCAGGTCTTGCACGCTAAGGTTGCTTGATGGTGACTTGATTCCAGCTGATCCAAAAATCGAACGCACCTTCCATCATAGGCAAAGAAAAGCAAGAGCAGTACAACAAATGGATAACGTGCAAAACAAACAAGTGGTTCAAGCCAATGAAGAGGAAATCATTGATGAGGAAAACATGCCGGTTGGGGACTTCATGACGCTACAAATCATTTACAGTCAATCCAGCATAATCTACCCTCCGTTTGGGCAACCCAACTTTTAGTTGAAGACCAACGTCATACAT
>CAIGRB010084388.1:8497-89462 GCA_903798255.1 Fraxinus quadrangulata | reverse complement strand
AAAAGAGGACATTGGAATGAGGTTGTGATTGAAAAGAAATATAAACAATCACGACTTTACGTTTCACAATTAATGTAAAATTATTTTGATATTTAAAATTTATCGATCATATATTTATCATGGCCGCACTTTAACATTTTCAACAAATTTTAAATCGTTTAAAACGAATATCTGTAACTTAAAATATTGAATCAAACGTTTAAAAAAATAGTAGATCATATATTTATCATGGACGCACTACAAAATTTCCAACAAATTTTTAATCGCTTAAAACGAGTATCTATAACTTAAAATGCTGAATCAAACGTATTAAAAAAAAAAGTTAGCGGGAAAAAAAAAATAAAATAGCTGTGCTGGCTTGGCTCGGCTCACGGCTTATGAACAATGCCCCCAAACTGATTCTTTTATTTATATAGGATATTCAACTAATCTTGATAAATTTGGACTTACAAATCTAACTCGAATTGATTAAACTAGCAATTCACAAAATAATTCATAGTAAACCTTTATCCAACACGTAATAGTATGCTCGCGCCCAATTTTATGAAGTTAGGTTTGTTTCTTAACTTTAGTTTTGTTCAAAAATATCACAGAGGCAGCACGATAATTTAAGGAAGATTAAGCTCATGTTTGTCTCCCATTATGAGAGAAAGAATAGAGTTTTAAATAGTATTTTTTAGAAAATATGTAGTTAAAATTTAAAGAAACTTTATTGTTTTGTGTGTAGAATATTTTATTGTGTGAATTGTGGTGGAGAAATGATATTGTAGTAAACAATTTAATTTTTAAAGATGACAAACACTTGTTTTAGAAACTGATTATGTAAATTAATATTGAAGACAAACTTATTCATTTTTAAAAAATATAGAAAACTAATTTATTGGCTCACACACAAGGTTATGGAAATACACAAAATATTGAGAGTAAAGCCGTTTGAACAGGCCATGTTCAAACCGGGGGTGATGAGGCGCGCCCCCCATAGGCGGGGGGAGGGGGGCCACATCGGCCCCTAGATGAACGGGTTGGGGTGGGCAAGGCTGGGGTGTAGCCCACCCCTATCTCCGCCCCTGACTGTAACATCAGTATTCATCGATGAATAATAAGTTAAACATAATATTCACATTTCAATCTCGAAAATTATTCAGGGCATCCACACTTTAAATCTAGACACGTATGACGATCACTATACATGCACTTAGTATCGAAATACTAAAAAAATAGTTGTGATATCAATGCACAAGATCATGATTCTCGTGTTCATATAAGTATGAACTTCAATTTCTTAAAGGAAATTTATTGTATTATCCTAATCCAAAGTGAAAGGCATTGTTTGCAGTGGAAAATAATTATTTTGGGCATATTCATGAAAAAGATGTCCATTAAATTATAATATCAGACCAGAAAGAACAATGAAAAGCAAAATAAAAGATGAATTGTGCCTAGCACATTATTTGATTTGGTCCACTCTTGAAATTCTTAAATCAGAATTATTCTTATGGTCAGTACAATTTGGACCACCATATAACAAAATTCTTAAATGAAATTATTCTTATGGTCCACATTTAATAAAATACCATGTGTCTCACATGCACTATTTAATGTAATGTACAAAAAATTCACATTTTCATACCAAACGCTCCATTTATTGAAGCTCGAAACCTAAAAGTCGATAACAAAAAATTTAAGTATTCCGTTATACGAAGGTTGAGACTTCCTATTTTTATTTGATGCATCACGTTGTATAACCACGTTATTTAGAAAATAATAATATACACACAACAATCATTTTACAAATATAACCCTATTCATCAGAAATAAAATAAATGATACACCACAATTATTTTATTATAAACATATATCTATATTTTCTCTCACTATCTTTTATGCAACTCCATAAATTGAATCCATTTACACCAAATTAAAGGAAGTTAAAATGAGAGAGAGGAGATCAGACCGAGAAATAATAACCCTTTCCGGTTTATGCGGGGACATTTGCACCACGAAAAAGAATGTGGGTTATAGTTATTGGTGATTATTGAATGGTAGCGTGTTATATGGCGTGGTCCAACTTCCACTATGAAAAATTTGTACAATCATATAAATTTTTTTGCACTCCGCAAAATCAAATCGATATGAGACAACAAATGATCACAAGTCTCACATCAAGATAGCACATAATTATCTTACAAACATGTGTCCGAGGTGGTAAGAGAGAGAAACAAAATGGGTGTGCAACATCGAGGAGTCGCAATTTGAGTGACTCGAGGTCCAATGTATTGTGATTTGTATGAATGGACCTATCACGTTTGTATATATAATCGTCCTATTGAAACTTCTCTCATATTGGACAGTAAAGGATCATGAGTTTATAAGATAATCAAGTTGCATGTCTTGGTGAGTTAACACTTCTGTTTTGAAATCTCAACAATTTGACATAGGTGAATTGGTACTTTGTTCAAGATAGAATTGTCATACAACGTGTAAACGAAAGCTCAATGGTACTAAATAATGTCATCATTTAATTGTACTTATCATTTAACATCACATTAATGTCATCTAAATTGATGTTATAGCATCAATGGTACTAAATAGTATGGGCAACTTACACAAATACCCTTAAAATTAAGGATCTTTTGAAAAATCATATGAAAAAATTTTTGGAAGTAAAAAATACTGTATAATATTAAAAAGTGACACAATGTCACTTTTTTATAAAGATTGCCACTTTTTAATAAAATAAAAAAAGTTACACAATGCCACTTTTAAAAATTGAGTCACTTTTTTAAAATTAAAAAATGTCATACATTGTCACTTTTATTAAAAATTGATGTTTGTCAATNATTGAGTCACTTTTTTAAAATTAAAAAATGTCATACATTGTCACTTTTATTAAAAATTGATGTTTGTCAATTAAAAAAAGTGATAGAAATCAAGAAGGTGGCTGAAAAAAGTGACAGCACTAAAAAAAAGTGACAAAAATTTAAAAAAGTGATAAAAATTTTTTAAAAAGTGACGAATTCAAAAAAATGACATAAATTAAAAGAAGTTGCACAAATAAAAAAAGTGACAGATAATAAAAAAAAGTGACAAACTCAACAAAACGACAAATTAAAAAAAGTGACAAGGAAAAAAAAAAGTGGCACAAAAAAAGTAACAAACACTCAAAAGTGACGAAATAAAAAAAAAAGTGACAAAAATTGTATGATAGTGATTTTCTCGTTAACAAAAATTCGTCTATAATCAAATTCGTGCAAGATAAGACAATCATCCTGATACAAAGCAATTTTCACTTTCCGCACACCTCCAACCATTTCAACATTTATTTACAATAGTATTTGCATCCTGCTTGTAGCTAAACTAGTTCAACTTTGAGGTATAACATGTCAAAATTCTGCTCTCAAATGATTTCTATTCTTATGCTATAAAAGCTGGTCAAAACCCTAAAATTGGTCAAAACCCTAAAATAAGTGAGTAACACCAATCAAAACCCTAGCAGGAGTTGTCAAAAAGATAAATCAGACCCAACATTAGAAAAAGCCAATACCAAGTATAAAACAGACACACACTACAATTGTCCAAAATGATTAAAGAAAAGTGTTTGATAAAACACGTATATATATAAACAGAACCCTCAAGCTTTTCTTGTTTCCTAATTGACCTCCAATAAATTATGTAATGAAAGAGAAATACAAAGACAAAGAAGTCTTCTGTAGCTTCCCTTATTTCTTGCAGGAACACCAATCAATTTTTTTCTCATAAATTCAAAAAAGCGATAAACATTCAAGAAAGTGAAGCTTATGAAAAAAGCCAAAAACAAAGCAAAAGAAGCTACTCAAATTTAAATGAGATGTTACAATGTATACAATGACATTATTGAGATATAACTCATAGAGCTTTCTTTGGTTTATCTCAATCCAACTACTCTGGCAGGATTTTCAATTGTTGTTGCACCTGCTGGAATTTCCTTTAAAACAACTGATCCTACTATAATTTTTTCATTTTCTCCAATTTTAACATTGCCCAAAATTTTAGCCCCTGTACTTATCAGAATCCCATCTCCAGTCTTTGGGTGTCTATCGCCTTGGATCTTCCTTGTACCCCCTAATGTCACATCATGTGAAATCGTAACTCTATTTCCAATAACTGATGTTTCTCCAATCACAATTCCAGTGGCATGATCAAATACTATGCCTTGTCCAACTTTTGCTCCTAGATGTATATCCAGTTCAAAAACTTCTAAAACTTAATTCTGAATAAGGATTACTAATACAGTTCTACAATTTAGCCAAAGTTTATGTGCCACTCTATGGGCATGCTTAGATTCCCTTGAAATTCAAGAAGCAACGAACATAACTTACACATGCAGGGTTGAGCACTTTCACTGGTTTGAGGTCGTCTACGATAACATGCTTGTTATTGCCATCTTCTATGAGTACTTTCAAGAAACCATCTAGAGGGTTTCTCTTGATAGGTTTACTTTGCATAATTTGTTAGCTAATTGATTTGCTAATGCAATCTCTAGAGACTTATGAGATAGTATAGATGAACTACAATACTTTGTCGAGATGGGCTCTTGTTTTGTGTAAAATTTAGCTGCATTTTTTGCCATATATCATCTTCACCACATTCCTGAGGAATCACTTTGGTAGAATCTTTGAAACCATATTGACGTATGGAATTGGATAAAACAATATGTCAAACACTTGGTGTGCACATTCTTATGAACCTGCAGAAGTTATTTATCTTGCATTTGCAATGTGAATCCACTAGCATGTCTCCATTGCTTGTAAACCTCACAAATTTCTTATATTTTCCCATCATAACAACAGTGTACATCCCCACCAATATCCAACCATACCATACTTCTCCATCACCCACGTTGAAAACATCTGTTACTGCTAGCTATGATATTGTATCTGATGAGAACTACATAGCAACGAACACTACGCAACCCACAACAAGATTGAAGATCCCAAGAAAGCCCAAAGGATAATTCCGGTTTTGAGTTTGAACCAAGAACTAATGAACCAAGCGACCAAATAAAAACGGAGTTTGAATAACCTCTTGATTATACAACGCGTGATCCGCACCCGATATTGAACGCCACAAGAATCCTCTTAATAAGTTCAGATTGTTGTAAGAATAACGAAATTGAAAAGCACAATAGCCTCTCGAATATATCTCAATAATAATTTGTCAAAATGTCCTTATAATGAATAATAACCAAGTATTTATAAGACAAGCCTAAAATCCTAATTGTACAGGAATTAACTTACTAAAATAACAAAAGATTGCACTAAATTAGAATCCTAGTGAAATAAGAAAAATTCGGAAAAAAGAAATTTTCTGCTAGATTTTGTTCTATGCGGCCGTATAGTACAAATCTATGTAGTCACATAGACCAAGTTATAAGCCCCCTTTTGGTTTTGGTATAGAGGCTTGCGACCACGAGCCTAGTTATGCTACGCGGTCGCATAGCTGTCCGGTTGGGCTCCTTCTTCCGCTACTTGAACAAGTTGCTCCAATTCTTTTCGGCCTTCAACCCGAACACGAAACTAGCTCCATTATTTGCCAAGATCACCATGTCGTCAATCGTAACTTGAACGAGCAATCACATCGCTTCTTTCACTCGCTTTGCTCTCGAACGTGTCATCGGACCTTTTTCGATAATCAACAGGTCTCGTCCTGAACTCGACTTCATCAGGCTCGACTCCTGAATCATATCAGTATCGCTGCAAGCTTCTTCCCTAGCACAGCCAAAGACAACTCTACTCCCCATTTTTCCAAATCATTTGGCCGATTCCACTCTTTAAACACCTCGTTTGGGAGTTTTTGTTAGTTTGGGGTCTCTCTTTGAAGCAGTTGGTTTATGCAGTAATTGAGCCGTATTGAATAATTTTGGGCTGGCTTTGCCGTGCTTCTTTAAATTCAGTGCGAAAAAAGACTTAAAATTGTTTGCACAAGTTTTCTATTTTTTAATTTTTTTTTCTAAAGAAGGGTTTTTCGAAAATGTCATGTTGGACCAACTTTCTCTAATAACTCTTATAGACAGACAATATAATTAAAAAAAATAATCCAAACATGTTCAAAAGTGATGTCTTGGTCTCAAAAATAACTTTGAAGTTTCAAAAATCATGTTAAACATACCCATAATCTTGCTTGAATTATAAGTACTTAAAAAGAGTTAGCCCCTTTGGCCCCCCTATTATTTGAATTTTTAATGGTTGGAATAGTATTTTTCTGAAAAATGCGTGGTTAAAAAAATAAAGAAAACTTTTAGGATTACGTGTAATATTATTTTATTAAAAAATATGTGATTAATAAAAAAAGAAAGAAAAATGAATTTTAATTTTAATTGGGACCAAACATGAACTAAAATAATTTATTATACCACATGGTTTAGAAATCTACTACATTTGGCATTCGACGTAAGACAATTTAATTAAGGAAATTTTATGGTCGTCGTTGAGTTTACAAAGGTTACTCGCCTTTGAGAAACAAGTATTTCGATGCTTAGTAAATTTTATTCTTAATTGTAAAGTCTTATTAAATTTAACATGCAAATATGTCAATATTAATTCGCGAATAGAAGAAAATATTAGATATTTAGAAACAGTTATTAAGGACCTTAATAAATCTGAAGTCATTTATTCAAATTATTTCATGATACAAGTCGATTCATTATTCCATCGATTGAAATTATGGATGGAAATGAGTAGTTTACAATACGCAAAAAAATATATTTTATTAGAACTTAAAAATATCAACATAATCCTAGTAGTAGTAGTAGTCGTCGTCGTCAACCATGATTTTGGCATCCATACCATATGATTAATGTATGAATTATGACCTTAAAACTGGTGAATAAAACCCAAATTAGTCGTGTATGAATTAACAAATGACAATAAAGTATTCTATATACTATTTTAAAATAAAATATTTAAAATCCAAATTTGCTTATAAATTAGCATATTTATAACTTATATAAGCAATGAATAAATGTTGGGGTTTGTTTGACAAAGCTTTTGTTAATAAATAATAATTAATTTAGATAAAAGTTATGATCGAAAAAGTGATAAAAATTACGAGTCTCGTGAAATGTATGATTAATTATTCAGACCTTTATTTTTACTTTTTAAGTTTTTCCATGCAAAGCACTCTAAGCATTATCTTTTAGGTAACGATTTTAAAAATAAGTAAGTCGATTATTTTGATAATAAAGGAATTTTTTTTAGGGGTGGTAAAGTAGAGTAAAGAGATGAGATTGATTTAGAAATTTAAAAAATAAAAATAAGCCATTTTACAAGCAAACTGTATTTTTCGAGATTTTGGGTCATAAAAGAAGACGCAGACTCAGAGGGATAGAAGAGGAAGCCTAGACGGTGTTATCATTCCTCACGCTAGGCCCAGATCTCTCACAACAATTCCATTTTTCGTTCATTAATTGACTCGTAATTCACACAATTCCCCCATATAATCCAATAGTCATAGTCATATCTACATATACATGCGTTCATAAATCTAAATCACACACCGCAATGGATTAGAGTCTCAGATGGCATTTGAAAGCCTGTGAAAAGGATGGGGTCCAAGAAAAAATCAATTTCAAACGAGAATTCGCCCTCTTGTCCAGAAGATAGAGACATGTCAATTTCAGGCGAGTTTTAGTTTACTATTTGATTTTTCTATGTCGAGGATTTAATTTCTTATTTGGATTTTATTTTTCATTACCGGGTTGGAAAGAAAACGGTTTCCTTTTTCTATTCTTTTTTTCCATTTATATGTTGGTGTGCTTAGGTGCTTGTTATGGAGCTGATTATCAATGCTATTTTTTCTGGGTTAGTTCTATGCGGTTTGTTGGATTTTATAGTGAAGGTGCTGAAGAGGACAAATGGGTCTTGATTATTTGGGTAATTCATGCTTTTAATAGTGGTGATAAATGCAATGTTTGAGATATTCTTTTGGGGTTAGTTTTAGCTCTAATTCAGATAAGGAGAATGTGGAGCTGAAGAGGGCAAAAGGGTATTAATTAATTGGGTCATTTGTGCTCGTAGAGTTTGACTCTACTAAAACCTGTTCATGGGTTTTAAGCAATACAATCAATTTTGGCATTATCATTAATATGCTTCCATTTGCGGGCTTGAGGATTCAGGAACAAATAAGCTAATATGTGTCTTCAGGTTCGTGTTTATGCTGCATTCAGGTGTTTATTCTATATGTTACGAATTTATATACGAGGCGCAGCTCTGCTCAGCAGAATATCTCTTTTGCACAATATTTGATTTAAGTATATTTTGGGAATGTTAATAGACAAAACCTGAGGAATGAAGTGGTGTTTTGGTCGATCCACATGGATTGCTACGGTAGTAGCAGATCTGATCTTTTGGCATATTAATGACTTTTGAATGATGGCATAGCAGCGGCATCATGGACTGCATGCTTTTGAGCTGTGGGATTGTCATTATTTCAAACTTTTAGCATGATATTCGGAGAACTAAACATGTTTCAGGAAGAAGCTGTTGAAATGATGTATATGCTCATGTACCTGATCTAAGATAGATTCTACTGCTTCTCTTGCCGAGAGAAGCATGAGGAGACAATATGTTTGGCACAATTTCATATGTTGAATTTTAACATAGTTAAAAACTTAAGCAAATCTAAGCATCGACAACAGTGTTTTTTAGGTTTTGGATTTGGGATGTCAAGAAGGTAAAAACAATTAAGAAATGTTTCTTAAATTGTTGAATCGTGCCAGGATATGCTGAAGTGAAATTGTGGTAGGACTAAACTAGTGAAATGTATTCTCTTAAAAGCATGTTTAGTAGGGAGGATTAGATAGCACTGAATAGTATTAAAGAAGAGAAGTTAAAATATTGGTCGTCGTATTAAATAGTTATACCATTGCACCTATGCCATTACTAAAACAAGAAAGAAGGTTTTGTTGGTTTGAGCTCCACCTGAAGTGATTAAGTTGAAATCTTAATGTAATATCCTAGTTTTCCCTATGGATAAAGGTAAGAAAATTATATTGCTATTTGCTAGATCTTCCTACAGTGTTTCCCTGCCCCTTTGTTTTCATTTATTGAGGATTTCCAATATGGGTCTCAGTACTTGGCATAGGATGTGCATGGGAAATTTCATGGTTTGAATTTATTCTTTCTTCTCAGGATGTAATAAATATGAAAGTCTTACGTTTGATTGACCCGTGGAGGAGGATGGTGAAAGTACTGTCTATAATTTTATATTTTGTTTATACTCGAGTTAATGATCAATATGCATATCATTTCACTTCAGCGTTCCTGGCCATATATTTTAAAAAGAAAAATGTTAAAATTTAAGACCCATAGCCGTAAGCATCTGGTTAGAATTCTAAACTGGGCCTTTCTTGTGTTTCGATTGGGTGTCAGAGAGATATAAAGGTGGAGTATTCAGACATGGTAGTCAAATATTTGTAGATGAATGCAGTTTCTCATATGCGGGAAATCGAGATAATTTATGGTTTCACCTTCGTAGAATCGTGACATCCAGTTCTTGTATACAAGCTATACTTTCACAAGTCTATCATTATCCAGAAAACTCTTTATATAATCGTGATGATAACTCTTTATATAGAAAGAACGATTGTCAACAAATTGTAGATCTTTACTTCTAGCTGACATTCTTTGGAAAAAAAACAAAAAGAAAGAAAAATTGGTTGATGATAACTCTTTATCTAGAATGAACGATTGTCAAGTAATTTCATATAATACAATAGGGAAAGTGATCCCTTGAGAATTGAGCTTGAATTTTCTTGTATATTTTTCAAAGGAAAAATTAGTGCTATATGAAGAACTAAAACTCACAATGAAGAAGCAATGAGCAATTACCAAGTCAACAAGAACGAAATAATTTGTACTTTCTTTTTTTCACAATGTTCGACAAATTATTATGTAACCCCCCAAAGAAATTGTTCTCGGATGCAGTCCTGCTGCGGTGTATTTGGTAGAACGAGATGCCATCTTCTCAGTTCCCTTTATACACTCTGGAATATAAGTACCTACGAATTGACAGATTTTCTACTTTTGCAGGACTCCATGGGAAGCATCAGCAGGAATTAGAAAAATTGACTCTTACAACGCAGCCTATCAAAACGTTAAAGCTTTTCATTCTTGCCATCACACAGTATCTTAGGCGATCAGTGGCATATCTTTTGTCACATGGTGGATGGCTTATGCTTCTGGGTTCCATGATTGTGATTGCTGGTGTACTACTTGTGACAACTGATGGTCCTCATGAGAAGGTAATAAACTTGTTGGTCTAAATTGGTCAAAACTTGCATTACCATTGAACGTATTGTGGCATATTTTTCCATTAAATGGGAATCTCGTGTCTCGTGACTACTTTCAGGAGTCCCTTATTGTTTATATGGCACGACTGTGTCAGTGATGCTATGCTGTTCTCTGTGTTGATTCAAATTCAGATATTCCTAGCTCTATTTTAGGCAAAGGATAGTTTTCTCCTGTTAAAAGTTCTTATTACTAAATATATTGTATTGATTCATTCTTGGTCAGCGGTTGTCTCATCTTGGATTGTTGATATAAACCTTCTCTCTGTATGCAGCATGTGGAGGAAGTTCTGCGATACATACATTTTGGATCATGGTGGGTGGCTCTTGGTGTTGCATCTTCCATTGGCCTTGGTATGTAATATTGTCCAAATAAGTTAATGGTTATAGTTGTTTGTTATTTAGAAATATTTCTCTGTGGCTTATTGCATAATCATGTGAATCCTCAAATCCAGTTGTAAGGAATAAGCCCCTGTTTGACCTCCATTCTCTAAATCTCATTTTCAATCACATTCTTCCAATAAAATAATTTAATGACTGAGCACACCAGTGAACTTTACATTGTTTGCCAT
Organism: Fraxinus quadrangulata; assembly: GCA_903798255.1. Taxonomy (NCBI): domain Eukaryota; kingdom Viridiplantae; phylum Streptophyta; class Magnoliopsida; order Lamiales; family Oleaceae; genus Fraxinus; species Fraxinus quadrangulata. Next base: position 78,566 of record CAIGRB010084388.1, on the reverse strand, counting down.
AAGAATCTGACTTAGTTTCCCTAAAGTTATTGAAGAGATAAAGTGACAGGTTACACGGAAGAAAACTACCATTCAAGTAGGTGAAATGAGGATGTTAACATTTATATGTGGTCATTATCTGGAGGAGCACCTGCAGAGGATAAAATAAGAAAGGACGGATTAGGTGATTGAGCATGTATTGTGTATACCTAAAAAAATTCTCATCCACAATAATGATATTATCTCAGCAGAACAAGTTAGAAGATGGAGATTTAGACCAAAACTAACATGACATATTAACATGTTGTAGTTGCTTAAGGACCTAGTTTCTTTGAATATTCCTGTAGATGTTCACATGGTGGATGGCTTATGCTTCCGGGTACCATGATTGTGATTGCTGGTGTACTACTTGTGACAACTGATGGTCCTCACGAGAAGGTAATAAACTTGTTGGTCTAAGTTGGTCAAAACTTGCATTACCATTGAACGTATTGTGGCATATTTTTCCATTAAATGGGAATCTTGGTGTCTTGTGACTATCTTATTGTTTATATGGCACGTCTGTGTCAGTGATGCTATGCTGTTCTCTGTGTTGATTCAAATTCAGATATTCCTAGCTCTATTTTAGGCAAAGGATGGTTTTCTCCTGTTCAAATGTTTTTATTACTAAATATAATGTATTGATTCATTCTTGGTCAGCGGTTGTCTCATCTTGGATTGTTGATATAAACCTTCTCTCTTTATGCAGCATGTGGAGGAAGTTCTGAGATACATACATTTTGGATCGTGGTGGGTGGCTCTTGGTGTTGCATCTTCCATTGGCCTTGGTATGTAATATTGTCCAAATAAGTTGATGGTTATAGTTGTATGTTATTTAGAAATATTTCTCTGTGGCTTATTGCATAATCATGTGAATCCTCAAATCCAGTTGTAAGGAATAAGCCCCTGTTTGACCTCCATTCTCTAAATCTCATTTTTCCTAAAACTCATTTTCAATCACATTCACCCAATAAAATAATTTAATGACTGAGCACACCAGTGAACTTTACCTTGTTTGCCATAAGAATCTGACTTAGTTTCCCTAAAGTTATTGAAGTGATAAAGTGAAAGGTTACACGGAAGAAAACTACCATTCAAGTAGGTGAAATGAGGATGTTAACATTGATATGTGGTCATTATCTGGAGGAGCACCTGCAGAGGATAAAATAAGAAATGACGAATTAGGTGATTGAGCATGTATTGTGTATACCTAAAAAAAAATGCTCATCCACAATAATGATATTATCTCAGCAGAACAAGTTAGAAGATGGAGATTTAGACCAAAACTAACATGACATATTAACATGTTGTAGTTGCTTAAGGACCTAGTTTCTTTGAATATTCCTGTAGATGTAGTGGTAAGCTAAATGGAGTGGTGGAAAATATTACATTTAGCCGACTTGTCAAAATAAGGCTTAGTTTCTTGTTGTAAATGACCATTTTTTTTGTTACGTTGAAGCTTTATAATTCAAGAAAAGTTGCATGAACTTCAAGTTAAATTTATTTGCAATTTTTAACTTTAAAAGAATAGAAAAACTGGAGGAAAAAGAAAACAAAACCAGGAGACTACAGCAAGAGAAATACAGTATAAGCATAAGAGTGAAGACATGTTACAAACCTCTCTCACCGGTTGTCTGCCAACATAAAATGCAGCTTAACTTGGAGAGGGCTACAGTATAGTAGTAGAGGGCTTAAATACAGGGTTTTCACTCATATTATTTTTTCTCCAATTGTTTCTAATTGGTTTATAAGGTAGAACTGTGTTTATAACCAAAAACTTTATGGGCTGTGAAAAACCAGCTCAAAAACTTGAGGCTGGTAAAAGAGCAGCAAGAAAGGATAAACACGTGAAGTCTTGTGTCCTGATGTGTGCATGTTAGGGTGTAAGTCTTGACTAATGCACACAAAGCTTAAATCTATATATTTGAAAAATTTTACAGTATAAAAGCCTAACCTGCTGTCTCATGCAGCATATTTTTTGACGACTCTTTACATTTGTTTTGTTCTTATATTTTGTACAGGATCTGGACTGCACACTTTTGTTCTCTATCTGGGACCTCATATTGCCTTATTCACTATAAAAGCAATGCAGTGTGGTCGAGTGGACATCAAGACCGCTCCATATGATACAATTCAATTAAAAAGAGGCCCGTCATGGCTTGGCAAGGATTGTGCAGAATTTGTGCCTCCATTATTTTCATCTTCACATGGTACACTGGTTCCGCTGAGTGCCATATTGCCCCAGGTCCAGTTAGAGGCAATATTGTGGGGCCTTGGGACTGCACTTGGAGAACTTCCACCATACTTTATTTCAAGAACAGGTATGAACTTTGATTACATATTTATAGCTGTCTTTGAACAACTTCTGTAGACTGTAGCAATGGGATTTAGTGGAAAATTACATTGGAATGGGATGTTCGTAGTTCTGTCTTTGAGCGAAATTCTCTTGTAGCAATGGGATTTAGTGGAAATTTACATTGAAGTTGCAAAGAGGAGAGGGTTTTCTTAGTATGATATAAATTGTTGGGATCAGAAGGCGAGTTCTGACCACATAGAACCCTTAAAATCGAAATTTGGTCTGCTTTACCTGCTACATGGTTTACTTCGGAAGGCCTTACATGTATCCTCTCTTTTTACAGCAAGTTTATCTGGTGATAAATTGGATACCATGGAAGAGTTGGATGTTTCATCAACAGAACATAACGGATTTATAGCTACTCGGCTAACCCAAATCAAGCGCTGGTTCCTGTCACATGCTCAATATCTGAACTTCTTCACTATTCTAGTTCTTGCTTCGGTTAGTTTTACACTTGCACCTTTCCTTTTTAATGTTTCGTTACAAAGCTTGCAATTTTTACATGTTATTTGATATTTGCTCTAGTTCAATGGCATGCTGATAACAATCGATTACAGAATTTAGAATCACTTCATTGCATATAGGAGGGGGAGGGGTGGCACAAGTGTTTCTTTTTACTTATTCTTATCTTCAATTGTGGCTAATAGAAATATTTTGTAGGTACCAAATCCTTTATTTGATCTTGCAGGCATAATGTGTGGCCAATTCGGAATTCCTTTTTGGGAGTTCTTTCTGGCAACAATGATAGGGAAAGCAATCATCAAGACTCACATACAGGTTTATAAATGCCCTAGCGAGTTGGAATTGGCTTGAGTTTAGAGATAATTATTCTTAATTTTCACTAAACCTTATTGAAATGGATGCTCATTAAATGATAATATTTGGCAGACGCTGTTCATCATTTCTGTGTGCAACAATCAACTTCTTGATTGGGTCGAAAATGAATTAATCTGGGTGCTGAGCTTTGTACCTGGTTTTGACTCTATCCTACCCAACATTGTTGCCAAGCTTCACTCCATGAAAGACAAGTACATGGCCACCAAACCTCATGTTCCTTTAAATGTCGAGGTACTCTCATTTCTTGCTTACCCCTACGGCATTTTCTTTTTCTTTTTCTTTTTCTTTATCTTCTTTCTTCTTGAATTTTCTTAATTTACTTACCACATCAGGGAAAGAAATGGGATTTCTCGCTCGCTTTCATTTGGAATACTGTGGTGTGGTTCATGCTAATGAACTTCTTTGTCAAGATTGTGAATGCAACTGCACAAAGGTATTCAAAAGAACAGCAAGAAAAGGAATTTGCTGCTTTGGAGAAGCAGTCCTAATAGCATTCGTATGACTCTGATCATTCAACTAGATGTACTTCTGCTCTCTTTCTTTTCGTCATTTTCTTTTTTTTCGATTTTATTGTATGTCTAGAATTCGGGGAATTCTAAGTGATGGTTATATTAGTTGCCATAAATTCCCCTGAAAAGCACATGCATCGGTGAGTCCCCGTGGAAACTTGTACGGTGAAAACGGAGAATTTGCTAAATCATCGATTCTGTAATCCTAGGGTAGGGAGGCATTTTTACTGGAGAGGGATTTACTGGCCATTGTTACTTTGAAAACAAGATCTGAAACTTCAATAATATTCTTAGGTATTCGATTATAAATCATTTTGCTTATACTCATTGTGGTTGTTAAACATTCCCAGTCTCCCCCCACCCCCACCCCCTCCCTATCACAGTGAAGTGCTGTGAAGTTCTGCTGAATGATCTTCTGCATGTCATATTAACAGTCTTGGAAGAANCCTTCGATTCACTTGGACTCGTAAAATTTGAAGTATGATCATAAAATTTGTAATGCCTTGTGCCTTTTAGAACTTTGCACAATAATTTCCCATTGCTCACATAACGTTTGTTTTGTGACTTTATAAGCATACTAGTAATAAGAACATGCTTTGCATATCTTATATATCAAACGAATATATGTATTGTTTTTGAAATACTAATACTATTTTACGAAAGTAGTTGATGTCATTGTGATTGTTAAAAGAAAAAAAATAATTTTTTTAAAAAAGAATATGTAAATGAATAAAAAAATTTATGGAATTATGTATATAATGTGAAAATGTTGAATAAACTAAAATGTAATATTTTAATTACAACAACATTTCTTTGTAAACAATATATTTCATCTAATTTCCACAATTTTTCTTCTTTTTATTTGTAGTTCACATAATCGATAAATATGTAAATCATATAAAAATATTTACACCTACACAAATTATTGGAACACATAATATTTTAAGTAACGATATAAAAAAATGCACCAAAGTGGAGAATATAGATCCATCCCTGAACGAAAAATCAAATTATGTATCAAAAAATAAAATTCATTGAAAAAAATCATTTAATAGATGCAAACACTAATTGTTCATCATTATCAGTTTCCTTTAAAAGATTTTCTAATTAAAAAAGGCATTTTCATAAAATTAATCAAACGAATCCAAAAGCAGCTTTTGGGTTTCAAAATTTCCTTTTGCCTTTTCAAAAGCCATGCCAAAAGATCCTAAGTCGAGCCGGTTGTACAACACTGATTTTCTTGAAATCGAAGTAAATAATTTAAGTTGATTATTTATACAGAATATGACATCATCACTTACAAAATGTGTTATTAATAATTAGAGTTTGTTGATTTCCACCATTGTTTTATCCTTTTTCTAACATTAATACCTTATTTTATGTTTTAAGAATAATATAGTCAAGATGGAGAATCAATTTGCTACTTCTCGAATCCATCATAATTATATTATATATTAAACATTATGACTAACCCAATCCCTAAAATTGTGCCACGAGTACTTTATTTTAAGCAGATTTGTTTTAAACTTATAATAGACTCAAACTATCAGCAGTGTATTAATGAGGAAAATTTGCACCGTTAGATTTGAACGTATTGTTCTAGTAGTAAGTTGGTCCTCGATCTTTAAAAGTAACAAATTAGTCACCGATGTTTTATTATGGTTGCGTAATTAGTCCAATCAATGCCCCCCCTTTGTGAAAACATGCTCCTGTGTCACGGACCGCAACTTCACTTAAACCCCGTGATCCTATCGCAGCCGCAGTTTGCCCCAACTTCGACCGCACATTGTAAATATTAGTCTATTTTGAGTTGTAATTTTTATTCCGTATAATAGTTTATTTCAATTATAAAATAATTAGAAAATAGGGAAATTTTAGTATGATTTTTCGACAAAAAGATGTCTACTCCTAGCAGTTGGATTTTTGTTGCTAAGTCTATTATAGGGGGTATTAGTCTTTCAAACAATCTTTCAAACTTTCTAGTGTTCGGCCCCTGCACTAGCCATTTGTAATTTCCTACTTTCGTCAATTGTAATTTCTTTCTTTCATTCCCGAGAAAATGCGGAAGATAGTCTAGCGGAGCAGACTACTGCAGCACTGTGTCCCTTTCTGTGCTAAGAAGAAAGGCACCCCGTGAAACCCTGAGTACTAGTTGAAGTTGAGAAGCAGAGGTAGTTTACCCATTAAGTCTTTATTTGATTCTCATTTTTTTCAAAATACATTTTTTCTCTTTTTTTCAATCACACATTCTTCAATAAAATAATATTACTCGTAAATTCAAAAGAAAATAAAAAAATTAACCACACATTATCCATCGATTTACTATTCCAAAATGCATTCTTAACATTTTAATGTGCTAAAACATGCTCTAAGTTAAACATGTGCGATTTAATAGAGATTTAAACAATTTTAAGAGTCAATTGTATAACTGTTCGTGTGAAACCCACAAGCGTACTGGATCGTTGACAAGTAATAGAAATGATGAGTTAAGAGTTATCGTCCCATAGGGATAAATTCAATTTAAATTTACTAACTTTTTATGTAATTCAAATTATGTAAACATAATAGATTTTGATTTTATTTTATGTTAAATTATCTAAGAAAGCGGTAAAAAGTGTGGTTTTTATCAATTTATGGATGGTTGTATTAGATTTCGAATCCTCCTATTGCTATCTATTTCAATTCTTGACTTGTAATCTAGTTTCGTTTATACATTCTTGACAATCGATAATTCTACTATAATTAATTCTCTTTTTCAAGACAAATTAAATATATTCTAATTACGACCCGAATATATTCCTAATCTGAATTCGAATGATTAGAATGTATTAAAGTTTAAATTATCTATATGATTGCACATGTGTTAAATGTTATTCCTAACATCTATTGCACATATGTTAATTTTGCTGCGTTCTAAATTTATTTCGAGTCTCCCAACACTACAATAAGCAACTAATTATCTAATTGGTGGCCAATTAATTAAATAATGCAATGGGTATGCAAAATTAATCAAAAAATACAAGAAATAAATTAAATTACTAGTTTTGAATTAAAACAAATAAACAAATAGAGTTCATCTTCATCCAATACAAAAAGGGATCTAACCTAACATGTTAATATATAAATTACAAGAAAAATAATAGAAAAATATTACCCGGATCATGAAATAAATCAAAAGATGTTGATCTTCATGCCCAATGTTGAATTCTTCAAATTCTTGATGTAATTGACATTCAATTCCTTGCTAGGGTTTGATCTCCTCTCTCAAAATATAGTAATTAGCCTCTTGTTCTTGATGAATTTGATGAAACTATAGTGTATGAAAAGACAAGAGAGGTTTTTTTCATGTGTATCCCTCGTTCTCAATTTATAAGAACCAGAAAATACGTCGAAATCGTGTTTAATTTGGTTTCCAAAATAGTTTGAATCGCGAAAGGAAACTAAAGATTCTTCTGCAAAAATGCACGTGTGCGCGCACCGGTATAAGTGTTGCGCGCGCGCCGTAGAAACAAATGCCTCTCGGGTTGGGAAAAATAGGGTGTCGCGCGCGCAGGTTTGTCTATGAGCAGCTTCCGATATTTTGGCCGTAACTTTCTCTATAGGTATCCGAATGAGTTGATTCAAAATACGTTTGAAAGATAATTCAACGTGCTACAATTATTCTCGAAATACAATTTTTTTCAATTTGAACGTTTGCTATCCGAAAAATGGATCTCAAGTTGAGGCTAAAAATCCGGAGCATAATTTCTTCGGCTAAAAATTGATTTATGAAAATACTTCTATTATATTTCACTCATTTGACCTCCATTGCATCCAATTGATCTTATATGATCTTCGATTATCGTTTTATGGTCCAAACCATCTATTGGATGTTTACACTTTGGTCTCCAAACTTTGAATTTCCTTCATTTTCGCACATTTTTTGTTCATTTTTTTTTTCAAATCCACCAATTTGCATTGAGTTCAACATAACAAATATAATTAACACAAAATTAAGGTATAACTCATCCAAATCACTAACAAATACTCTAATTTAATGCCATAGATAAGTGTACAAAATACATTTATCAATAACTATAATGAAAGATTGGATATCTATTTACTTCATTTTTAAAGATTGGTGACAAACTTATTACCGGCAGACTAGATTGGAGATCAATATTAAGTGTAATCAAATATTGGGGGTGGATAAAAATATATTTTATCATTTTTAATTACTCATTGAATATCGTGTCCACGTGGGGTAGATAATCATCGGATTCCACGAATGCCAATTTATTTTAAAATAATCTCGATTTAATTAAATTAATCAACAATGCAGTAGAAAGAAAAATTGATAAAAAAAAAATAAAAAAAAAATACTCTATATAATACAATTCTCTTGTAGGGGTTGGTTAGATGGTTTCTTATTAAATGAACATTGCTTGTATGCAACTTGATTGCTTAATTATTAATCCTGCTAAAGTACTAAGTCATGTAGATTCGATATGAATTAGCACATGAAATATAGTTTAAGCATGGTTGAGTCTATTTTGTCATCTCTTGTACTGTGTTTAATGAAAGTAGTTTCTATCGAAAATCATGGTCGAGTGATAGTGCTATCAAGATCGAAATGAAATGATGGTCGATTTCGAGGGTGCAAAATGCTATGTAGTTAGTACCATAAATCAAAAGGAAAATGCCACTCTAATAGAAGAATTTGGCCACTCTTTGACAAAAGGCAATGTGACATGACGTGATTTGAATGAAAAAACTGTGTTTTAAACAGTTTATTGATAAAATGTTATATCAATCATTCAAAATGAAACTTCTTAGTGGCATGATTCAAATTGAAACTTCTTAGTGGGACATATCGAAGAGTCAAATAAATCGTGATGCTATATTTTCAAAGGTCAATAATTATGTTGCAAAGAGTACCAAATCATAACGCGATTAAGCAAACAAAAGTCAATGTAATCACGACTGACGTTAACCATCAAAATTATTGATTGTGAACTTATCAAGAATTATACATAAATTATTTCATTTGAAGGTCAATTAGCTGAAATATGAGAACCATGTTTAACATTGTAAGTTGTAAAATGTCCTTAATGCTTGAAAAATTAAGAGGATTAAATAAGGACATAGTCGACAAAAAATAAAAAAAAATTAAGGACAAAATTGTAAATCAAATAAGAGTATATTGGACCTAAAGCTAAATATGTAACGGTAAAATAAGTATTCAAAAGTTTCTCCTCAATCTTTCATTGTAGATGTAGTTAATGACACATTTCCACAAATTGGCTTTTAAAAATTGAGTTATACTCGATCTATACTCTAGTTCAGTCATTGGGTATGAAATGAAACCAATTGGTTCTTTGATTTTGATCGATTGAAAAACAAGTTCTTAATTGACCGACTCACTAGAATTTTTAGTTTGACCAAGCATGAGGGTCCATTTGATATTATTTTTGTTTTTACATCATGTGGAAGAGCTTTTGAATGAATTTTTCTTAACTTTTGTTTGAAACTAATTTTTAAAAAGAGTTTTTTTATTTTGGAAGTGCTTTTAGATAAAATCACATTAGATCAGTTTTCTTTAAAAGATCGTCTAATTAAAAAAATGCATTTTCATCAAATTAGTCAAACAGATTCAAAAGCAGCTATTGGGTTTCAAAAGTTCCTTTTGCCTTTTCAAAAGCCACGCTAAAAGATCCTAAGTCGAGCCAAATTGTACAACACTGATTTTCTTGAAATCGAAGTAAGTAATTTAAGTTGATTATTTATACAGAATATGACATCATCACTTGCAAATTGTGTTATTAATAATTTGAGTTTGCTGATTTCCACCATTGTTTTATCCTTTTTCTAACATTAATACCTTATTTTATGTTTTAAGAATAATATAGTCAAGATGTTTTAAGTCCTTGTTTGATTTTCATTTTTTCAAAATACATTTTTCTCCTTTTTAATTACACATTATTCGATAAAATAATATTACACGCAAATTCAAAAAAATTATTATGTTCAACCACACATTATCTATCAATTTACTATTTCAAAATGCATTCTTAACCTTTTAATGGGCTAAAACATGCTCTAAGTTAAACATGTGACGATTTAATAGTGATTTAAACAATTTTAAGAGTCGATTGTATAACTATAATGAAAGATTGGATATCTATTTACTTCATTTTTAAAGATTGGTGACAAACTTATTACCGAAAGACTAGATTGGAGATCAATATTAAGTGTAATCAAATATTGGGGGTATATATTTTATCATTTTTAATTACTCATTGAATATCGTGTCCACGTGGGGTAGATAATCATCGGATTCCACGAATGCCAATTTATTTTAAAATAATCTCGATTTAATTAAATTAATCAACAATGCAGGAGAAAGAAAAATTGACAAAAAAAAAACTCTACATAATACAATTCTCTTGTAGGGGTTGGTTAGATGGTTTCTTATTAAATGAACATTGCTTGTATGCAACTTGATTGCTTAATTATTAATCTTGCTAAAGTACTAAGTCATGTAGATTCGATATGAATTAGCACATGAAATATAGTTTAAGCATGGTTGAGTCTATTTTGTCATCTCTTATACTGTGTTTGATGAAAGTAGTTTCTATCGAAAATCATAGTCGAGTGATAGTGCTATCAAGATCGAAATGAAATGTTGGTCGATTTCGAGGGTGCAAAATGCTATGTAGTTAGTACCATAAATCAAAAGGAAAATGCCACTGTAATAAAAGAATTTGGCCACTCTTTGACAAAAGGCAATGTGACAAGACGTGATTCGAATGAAAAAATTGTATTTTAAACAGTTCATTTGATAAAATGTTATATCAATCATTCAAAATGAAACTTCTTAGTGGCATGAGTCAAATTGAAACTTCTTAGTGGGACATATCGAAGAGTCAAATAAATCGTGATGCTATATTTTCAAAGGTCAATAATTATGTTGCAAAGAGTCCCAAATCATAACGCGATTAAGCAAACAAAAGTCAATGTAATCACGTCTGACGTTTACCCATCAAAATTATTGATTGTGAACNCTGACGTTAACCATCAAAATTATTGATTGTGAACTGTCTTTACTCTGATTGGCCAGTGAAAATTCAACAACCCCAAACTCTATCATGGGCTGTGGGGCCCTTGAATCAAAATCTTAACAAAACACTAGTGTGGGACCATCAGATCAGTAGGTGAGAATAAAACCAGACAGCATGAAAATTCAGGTAAAAAATACTCTTTTTTTTCTTGTCTTTTGTTCTTAACAAAATGTGGAATTTTGGGACTCAAACTGACAGCAAAACACAGTCAACCCACAATTTTTCTGGTTCCTGTATTTAAAATCAGACAGTTTCCATAGTATTTGACAGCAAAGAAATCTTGTCGAGCATAAAACAAGGTTTGGAGTTTAAATTAACGTTTTGTCTCTCTTTTTAAAAAAAAATTCGGCTCGACTCAATAAAGCACTTGCAAGAACCATGCTTTTAGAGTGAAATTTGAAAAACGATTTGAATGTCAAAAGATAGCGTGCTTTTTCACTCTAGAGTTCTATATTTCTGCATTGGGACTTGGCTGGAACAAAGGGTCGCGATGAATCGGCCTACATTTTTCTGCAGAAAGCAAAGTCGAAGCTGGTTGACACTGTTCACGGTTCAGGTTTCAAGGCAATCAAAATGGTTTTTTTATCTGAAATGCAAAACATGTAAGCAAGATTCATTAACTTTTTTTGATAAACTAAGCTTACAAGGAATTATATGTTCTGTCACTGTAAAAAAAAAAATTGATTCTTCTGATGAAGTTATTTCTGAGAAGCAATTTTGGTGAGATTTGTTGAGTTCTTTCAAATATATGTTGGTTTTAGGTTTAACCGCCTTTGGTGGTGCTTAAAATGAGGGTAAATTTACTTTTAACTTACTTATTTTATAAAAATGATATTCTAAGTTACTTTTTATAAAATGAAAGTTACTATCGATGAAAGCCAGCTCATCTGGCCATTTTCGAACCTTGTCTTTAGACAAACCCTCCACCCAATGAGAAGAAAATTCGAAAGATGTAGCTACGTCTCGCAATTCCCTCCGACTAGGAGGGATGAAAAAGACTGTAAGCTTTTTCTCCCGCTGTCTTATCAATTTTGCTTATCGTAAACTCGTGCTTAGTAGATTTACTTCTTTAAACTTATTATCAAAATCTATCAAATATTAAGTAAGTTACCATAGACGGTACACGTGTGCAAGAGATGCCGGGTGGGCCCCTTAGAATAAACCATCCTGTTACGTAAACAAGTTCAGTGATAGATTTTTAAACTGACAGACACTTGGCAAATTCTCATTGGAAGTTAAAAAAATAATAATACAAAACATTGCCAATGAGGAGCTGACATTTCACCTGTTCGTTTGGCTTAATCCAAGACTAAAACTCAAAATAAAGAGTAATGGATAAAATATAAAAGAATCCACATATTCTGGCATGATTTGTGGCCGGATCGCCACTGCTGACTTCCCGGCCGCCACAAACCCAAAAATCAAAGGATTTTGCTATGTGTTAACACCTTGGTGAGGGGGGCTCACAAATTTTTTATTGAACGTGGACCCCTCTTTTGTGAGGGAGTACAAACAGCAAAATCCAATATCGAATGCCAACCAATTAATTTAATCTGGGTCCCATAGCAAAGTCCAGTAGGTGCCTTTGAAAACGAAATATAGAAAATAATCCAATAAAGGCAGAAGATATTATTGAAATATCCTCGACTTGTTTACATTGTCGTCGTATATTTTATTAATAAATATAAAATATAGATAAAAGTAGTGTGAAATCTGCGAAGTGAGCTCTGCTACTCAAACAGGGCCCTTGATTTGAAAATCTGCTTTTGTCAAAACCAAATTTTTTTTTTTCAATAAATTGTGCCCAATAAAATTTTATCGTACTTTAGTCTTATTTGCACAATAACAAACAAAAAAGAGCAATCAAGAAAACGGACTACACCTAGTAACCTCACTGGACTTCCAAGATTTCTCTCTCACACAGACTCACTGTCAATCGGGTCGAGCTGAAACATTCGGCTTACAAGAAAGACAGCATGTGCGCAAATTACCAAATCTGATAGTTACAATAAATAATATCGAGCTCTTAGAATCTGATAATTGATACGAGTACTATCCTTAAAGACGACAAATTTGAAAAGAAGTCTCGTGTCAGCTGCCACAATAATTTCAAATCTAATAACGTATATTTAAGTAGTTACATTTAAAAAACTCATATTTGAACTTTGAATTGGGTTAACCGATCTGCCTATGGTGTGCATCAATAGTCCCATCCCTTCTGTCGACAAAGCCCTCTTGGCCATAATTGACTAGGTTGTGCCTCCCGACCAACTCGACTCGAGTTTCCGGCAAGCTGGGCATATTGTTAAACCATCCCCACCATTGCATTCCTTGTGGAACCAGCCAGATACATTTGCACCAATGATACGAGTATGGGGCCAAGTTGAGGGTTCAAACAAACAAACAAACAAAAAAAAGGGTAGAAGCAACATTTATCAATGATCCAACTAATAGTAGGCCAGAATTAATAAAAAGAATTGAGAGGGCTACAGATGCTACTCTTATATGTGCCACAGACATACACATGCACCCTCCATTACATGCATATATGTCCAAAGATACTTTTTTTTCCACAAAAGAACATCCACTACTACCTACGGGCTGGATATTTTCTAAACTTCTGCCTTTCCCTCGAGTCTTTTAAACTACTGCTACTTGAACACATACAAAACATTGATCAGCATTTCCTTCCAAGGCCAGTCTTGTGTAATCAAAACCAATCAGTCAATTAGTAGGTTTACCAATCAATATTAGCTCCAGCTCCCTTCAAAAGGATGTTGAGTCGATACACATTCATTCTCGACGAAGAAAATTTTGTAGAGGGAGCACCATTCCTCGGGTCGTCTTGCGCTTCTTCCAAAATTGTGGTTTGCTCATTCGATGATTATGATGTTTGCCACGGCAGTGTCTCCACGTGGGGGAGCAAAATTGATGGCATCATCTTTCATTTCTTCTCAGTCTGCCATGGGTGCAAATTATCATTTCCTGGTCAAGAAATCGTAATCAACTTCATAAATTCAGAGTCCCAATTTATTTCTAAATCTTTAGAAACACTTTATCCTTTTCACCTACAATGGGGCTGCAATAATGTAAAGCATAATTTGATTAAAAGAGAAACGTCAACACTAACCAGCAGGTTGTTTCTGCTCCACAGGTTTCACCGGAACTGCAGCAGGAACAGTGTGAACATAAGAGAAGCCTGGTAAGAGATTTCCTGACTGTGCAGCATATTGAGCAGCATGGATAAGGCCTTGAGCTGGTAACCCACCGCCTTTCACATTGCATGTGGCTGCAGCAATTGCTTTAGCAGGATCATTAGTGCCTGTACTTGCCGGTGTAACTGGCTGGCACAAAGACAACATTGCAGCCGATGATGTTACAGGAGCACCTGGTGGATGCTGGGTTGGCTGCTGGTGCTGCTGTGGTCGTCTTCTCTGCATGTAGTACCCGCTGGAGCCTGAAGTGGTGGAACTCATACTGGTTGAGTGCGGAGATTGAGCTTGGGAATACGGATGTGAAAAGAACAATTGTGTTTGCTGCATATTCTTCGGTAACTGCTGCTGTTGGGACTGTTGTTGCATTTGAGGTTTTGTTCCACTGTTCGAAGAGGATATCACATGTGGGTTTCCAAGAATTGATGGTGACTTCTGGCTCGGGACTGCTTGCGAGTTTTTTGCTGAATGAGTTGACAATGAAGAAGCCTGTCCAGTTTTGCTGCTCGTGGAAGCACCTGTATTTCTTGGGCTTCCACTTGGTCCTTTAGAGATGGACGAGGTTGTAGGTGAGCCAACCATCATGGGAGAAGATGGTCCCTGATTGCTACTACTCGGAGGGGGTTGCACTTGTGAAGCAGCAGATGGTTTCTGATTTCCCCCAAAAGATATTTGTGTGCGCGTTTGTTGAGTTCGGGACTGCTGCTGAGGAAGATTTTTGATTGATGATGCCGTAGACGATGCCAAAGATGGAGCTTGCGAGGTTGATGTTCTTACAGAACTTCTCCACTGAGGAGACTGAGCAGGACTGCTGACGTTGCTGTTTTGAACAAGGTTTTGTGAATACCCGGATAGTGTATTCGGAAACTTAGCCATTGTGGATGAAGATGAATTCAAATGCTCAGAATAAATGTTCCCACCAGTGGTCGACGGTGCTTTACTCCGAGCACCCAAAGTTGCCGACAATTGCTGCATCTGCTGCTTGTGAAGTTGAGCTTGCATGTGAGCATTCGGATTGATGGTAGCCAAATTGTTGGTACGAGACGAAACAGATGCATCAGCTAAGTCCGTTCTCGTGAACACAATTGACTGCCCAACGCCTGCCTCACTCTTCCCAGCCAAACCTTTCTTTTCATCGTCAGTGGCAGATGAATCACCACCTCCAGATTTACCATCCTCAGAAATTCGAAAATTCTTCTTCTGCGCTGTAGCAGCAGCTGCCATCATCTGGATGTTTTGTCGGGTGGCCTCTGGGAAACTCTGAAAGATTGCTTGATTTTGAGACATGGATGTCATATCAATAACTGGACCAGTAGTATTACCATTTATCAGACCAAATGACATAGGAAAAGTTTGGGGTGGCTGTGAATCTACTCCGGTCTTTAGTCCCTGCTGCTGCTTCTCACTCTGGTTCCCACTTCCGCTGGTGGCAGTGCCAGTCAAAGCAGCCGGAGGAGTCATCAAAGCAAAATTCTGAGGATGAATTCGCACAAAATTCTGACCATAAATATTCATTGACGCTCGAGCGCCTCGGCTATCAGCAGTCGATGGACTATCTTCACCGCACAACTCATTCTCAAGGTGGCGTGCCCGAGGAGGATTTATATGGTGATTCTGTGACTGTTGTGGTAGCTGAGAAGGCTGGGACCTTTGTGTCTGAAAGTTTTGCAAGTTTTCGCTTCCACTCCCACTCCCACCATTGGCACTGCTGCCTTGGGGCTTCGAATGCTGACTCTGTAAATGCTTCTGGGAAGATGATGAACTGCTGGCATTTTGATGAGCTTGCATTTGATGAGCCAGAGAGGCCGGTGGCTGCTGGAGCTGAATTTGTGATGGGTGGATCATCTGAGAAGAATAGAAAGAACCATTAAACATAGGCATTGCCTGAGAAGGCGGTCCTCGATAATTTGTTGGGCCCCCCATGGCTGGTATCGGAAAAGGGTAAGCATTGTTCTGCAAGATAGCCAAGTATTGGGTTTCATTGGGGGTCATATTCTGGTAGTTGAAGCTCATTGCTGTAGGTGCTCCACCAGCCGTGGCAGAGGCACTAGCAGCAGCAGAATTGGAGATGTTAGACGAAGCTACACTGCCCATGGTGGTTGAAGGCTTTGCAGTATTGGGTCGAGCAGAGGCCACAGCCACAGCCGCGTGTTGCTGATTCAGAGGAAAGATAAAAGCTGGTCCCTGGACAAGAAATTACATTCAACAAAATATTTCCCGTGTTCCAGAAAACCATAAATGTAAATGGTAGTGAAATCAGGAGGAGAGCACTATACCAGTATATTATTAGGTGCAACTTGGGGTAATGCTTGCTGCAGCAAAATCTGCTGCTTCCTCTGAGCAGAATCCAAAGCATTAGGGGGTTGAGAACCTTTCTCCTTCCCATTGTGAATGGGGATATTAGCAGGAGCCTGCCTCTTATCGGGTGCATTATTTACACCTCGAACGGCCATGTTTCCAAGCAGATCAGCAGAAGGCACAACATTAAGATTGCAAGGTTTGGTTCCAAACAACGAGGCAGAGCCATGCCAGAAGGGATTCATCTTTGCCAATTGCTGGAGGTAGTGGATATTCTGAGCAATGTAGCAATGAGTTGCACACCTTTTTGGCCGAGGCTGAGAGAATAATGGCTGACAAGTTCACATCAACCAGGGTCAAAAACGGAAAATATCCAAGCTCAAATATCCACCTTGACAAAAGAAGATACTACCTGAATTGGTGCTGGCGTAACGGCATTTCCATCCATTGATACAATTCCTTGTAATGGTGCCATGTATCTGCTGTTGTAAACAGGAGTTATTTAGGCAAAAATCCAGTACTTAAACCATAAATCTAATCCTTAAACATCCAATTGATGAGCATTATAAAGCAATGATAGAATCCAGCCGTACCCCATTTGAGGAAGCTCACCAGGCCAACTAGCCATAGACACTGGCAAAGTCGAAGAACTCGTGGATTGACCTAAAACAAAAATTAAGAATCCCTAAAAATTAGGGTGGGGGGAACACAAAGCCAAAATTGATTTTAGATCATGGAACCAATAACACCAAATCGACTTACCATATTTTTCTGCTTGTGGTTCTTCTCTGGTAACTTTAGTTGGCAATTGCTGATTCAATTTGTTAACCGTTACAGCATTTCCATCTCTTTCAGGCTTTTCCAAATCAAGCTGAAGATCAGTATTCCTCCCCTTAATCTCAATTCTCTTATCTCCTTCTGCTGTCCCTTTACCTTTCTTATCTTCAACTCCTACATTACTAGAATCTTCTTTTCGACGCTTCACTCTCTCTTCTTCCTTTTCACTCACCATCACCGGCTTCATATCCTGCACCCATTGAAAAAAGAAATTCAACTTAGTCACCTCCACAAAGGCCAAAAAAAAAATGAATATTGAGAATCAACCCAGTACTCACTGCATCAACACTCAACAGGACTGGTTTCTGATTGGCCCTTATATCCATCTTGGCATCGGTGTCTGATGAAGACTTCACTTGTGGAGGAGGAGCCTGAAATGGGTTCAAAAGAATTACATCAGAAACTCAATTCAAGTCACAAAAAAAAGTGAACAAAACAAGAGCATACGATTGGATATCCCGGGATCCTTATTCTTACCATTAGATCTATTTCGAACTTTGGTTCTCTCGGATTTTCCCCACCAGACAGCATCGAATCCCTGGATTTCACAACACCAACACAAATAATTATCCACGCCATTAAAAAGCTTCTTGCTAAAAAGTAAAAATCTTGGGATGCTTACAATTTAATCCCTGGAGAAGAAAATGAAGCTGTCACTGTCAAATCCTCAGGACTATTACCCTCTAACCTTACAGGATATTCCTTCTTATCTGGTGAGCTCACCTCCTCCTTCGTCGCTGAATCTCTGTTCTCCCTAAATTCTTCAGCCAACGGTTTGGACTCTGATCCCACCTTCACGGCCTCTGGCAGTACAGGCTCCAGTGGCTGCACGGCTACTCCTTGAGAACTGACCAAATTGCTCATATCATACCCATTTTCAGCTGCAGATCCCGGGATTTTCTCCAAATTAGGAGAGGAAGTCTCTTTCTTTGGCTTCTGATCTGTAGAACTAGGGCTGCTACGAGCACCATAGTTCGGATTCTCCAATACTTGTCGCGGTCTCTTTCTCTTTGGAGCTGAGAAAAAAAGAAAACACAATTTTTTTCATCAATTAAGCTCATTTATACACGAACCGATAAACTCAATTAGAGAACTTACCGACTACTGAAAGGGGACTAGAAGTCGGAGGCAAAATCGGATTGTTAGCCGATGTAGGATTGGAGATCGGAGAGGAAACTTGCGATTTACCGTCTATGCTTGATCTATTGACGTCCCTGGAATCCTCTTTCTTGGAAGTAGGGCCTTGTGAGTGTGTCTTTAAACCGTATAATACCTCAGCAATTTCAATCTCCAGATCCTCGGGATTCGAACTGGATTTTGATGATACCTTTGGTGGTTTTAGCTTCTGCCCATTATTGTTACCAAGTTTCTGCACAGCCAAAAAAAAAAAAGAAAAACCATTTGTCAATAACACAGAAATTCTTGAAAAAGTTGAAGAATATAGTGATGATCCAAAGACTAACAAGCTTTTTTCTAATAGAAACATTGGACGAAGAAGGGGACATTGGCGCTGATGGTGATGGCGCGGAGGTTGAGGCAAGACCTTGTCTCGCCGGAGAAGTCGAAGCCTGTCGGAGAATTTGTTCTCCTCCGGCAACTCCACCGTTGTTATTGCTGCTGCTAGAAACCCAATCATGAGACCTCTTTGTAGATGCTGCAATAAAATCCAGAGAAAGGCAGAAAACCCCATAAAATCAGATCTATAAAACAGGTCACCAAAAAACAAAAATCAAGAAAAAAGGTACAAATTTCACAAGTTCTTCAGTTAATACCAGAACGAGCTTTTCTGGGGACGGAAACGCCAATCATTTCATCACCGGTCTTCCAAACAGGGGTTACTCTGAAAACCTTTGAAGAAGATGAAGAAGCAGGAGGAAAGCTTTTTCTATGCTGAAGATGGTTATTATTACAAATATTGTTGTTACTACTAAGATTATGCTGCTGGCTGTGACTATGATGGTGGCTATTGTGATGGCCCTGGTGGTGGGGGTTGGAGATGAACCCCGAAGCCGCCGCCGCCGGCGCCCTCACAACACCGCCAATAGTGGTGGCGGAGGTAGTGGTGATATTTTCTTCGTCTTCATAGACCTCATCGTCATCCATGCTTTCTTCTGAAGTGTCGTCTCCTCCATCTTCTCTACTGTTCATCAATCTCTCAGCTCTCCTTCTCTTGCTCCTACTGGACCTCTCCCTTTCTCTATCTGTCTCCCTTTCTCTCTCCCTCTCTCGATCCCGATCTCGATCTTTCTTTACTCTGTCTCTTAACCTGACAGATTCTTGAAACTCTACTCCACCATCTTCATCTGCAACAAAAGAGCTCAAATCTTTAGCAAAATCAATATTAAAAAAACAAGAAAAAAGATCAAATCTTTGTGAGAAACTGAATCAGATCTGTGTAAAAATGAATTTCTCGTGTACCCGGAGAGTCTCTGTGACTGTTGGTCCTGGGCCTCCTTCTGTTAAAGCCATTAGAGCCCACAATACTAGCTCTGCGGCTCTCCCTGTTTCTCTCCATCAGTGACTTGTCTATGCTCTGTAATCACAATATAGCTACAAATCTGAAAATCTCACCAGATTTCAGTTACAGCAAAATTCACCAGAAAAAATGATATCAAGCTCGCCAGAAAATCAAGATTCACTCCACCCTCCGGCGAAACCATAGATAGAAGAAAACCCACCAAAAAATACCAATTTCTTTTCAAGATCTTCTGTCAACCTTCACTCTCTCTCTCTCTCTCTCTCTCTCTCTATAGAAACGAACCCTCTTTCTGCTATCTCAATCTTATCATCTGTTCCTCTCTGAAGGCTATTTCACATTCTCCAAACCCTCGTGGAAGGCTCAGATCCAGTTCTTTTCTCATCCAACTCAATCTTGACCCTTCATTTTCTCCATCCATCAACGGCCATAAACCTCTCTTGCCAACGTGTCATTTCCCTCAGCCGTCCGATAAATTCAACATTTACCTACACGTTTCAGTTTTT
The DNA here is from genome assembly GCA_903798255.1 of Fraxinus quadrangulata. Lineage (NCBI taxonomy): Eukaryota > Viridiplantae > Streptophyta > Magnoliopsida > Lamiales > Oleaceae > Fraxinus > Fraxinus quadrangulata. The sequence continues at coordinate 58,417 of CAIGRB010084388.1, read as the reverse complement.
CTTCATCTACAAGCTTCTACATTGTCAATAAAATAAGGAACTGTTTGAAGATAATAGTAAATAATCTCATTTACTCACAATTATTATTTAACAATTCTTTTTTTATGTACACATTTTCTATTACAAATTTATATAATAAAATATTTTATACGTAAATTCAAAAAAAAATTCTATTTTCTAATTACATATTTTTAAAAAATTATTATTCAAAACATCATTTTAACCAAATAATGGCCATCAAACTGGACTTGGTGATGGCCACTTTTCAGCATTTTAATTAATAACATAAACAAACAGGGCCCTAAAGTGCTGGGAGGGGTCACCGGTAGAAACAGTGAACCTTGATAAAAGTAATATGACGATCACAAGGAATCTAGGTGACCGCAGAATTTGTCGCCCCAGCCCCCGGTCAAATTTCATTAATTTTCGGTTTCACATTTATTTTTTTTTCAACCATTTGAAATTTTACAAAATAAGTAATTAATATTAGGATTAAGATTTTTAAGTAATTAGTAAATAAGATTAGGATTGAGATTTTTTAAGTAATAAATATATTAATTCAGTGTAAGAGGGAGAAAAATAAAGAGAATTGCTTTACAACACATGCATGAGATACGGACAATATATTGGGTACATTGTTTTCATGTTCGATTCTCATTTTAATAAAAGTTATAAGATTTATTGTATGCACAACGACCACATGGAATAAGTAGAACTCAATCGAGAAAATTAGTTAATATCCCAAGCAACTTAACAATTCTTTAAATTAAGGGGAGATATCGTTGTGTATCTAAATTAAGATGGTAGAACAGAGATACCATTTTCACATATAACAACTCAACCATTGTGTTTCACATCATTTACTAACGGATGAAATGGTAGCCCCATCTTCATAAAATACTCAACTTACTTAAGGGAAGACATCATCCACTGAAGGTCGTGTTAAGGATTCGTTAGTCTAACTCCACGCTCCACTCTTCGATCATTTTCATTTGATTCAACACGAAGCATGGTTCGCGACTTCCCCCTTACGTTTTTCTTTAAGTTTAGGGGTCTGACTTGTGACGATGACAATAATTATACATTGATGAACAAATTCATCTGAAATTATATATTGATAAGTAATTTTAAAGTTTATCACGTTAATATCATGAAACGACATTATGCATTTGGTCCTTTTTTGATAAAAAATTTTTAGATTACAAGTCGGTGAGTTTATATATGATTAAAAATAAAGTTTGACGAGTTTAAAATACAAAAAAAATCGTAAAACAGTGCTTAATAAGTTAAATATAAAATAAAGTAACTCTCAACAAGAATTGTTATAAATTAATCTCTAATTTAGTATAAATTATTGTTATAGTTAATCTCTAATTTGGTACAATAATTTAATAATTTATAGACTAGATCAGGGAAAAAGATTTTAAATTACGTCTTATTGATTTGTGGTGCAGAGCATTTAGTAGTCACTTTTTTCCTATATTAAACACGTGGGTCCACTCTGGACGGCTAGATTTGAATTACAAAAGAATCTGGGTCGTGAGATTAGGAAATGACGTGGCGGTCTTGGATTCCAAACCGAATAAAAGTCCTACGTGGCAACTCAAATAGACAGGTTTTGGTGGGGAGCGTGGAGAATTGGGACAAAAATAATCCGTTGATTTCAAGATCTGACGGCTCAAAAGGGGCGAGAAAAGGCGGATTTCAGGGGGGAAAACTAAAGTCACCGGACATTAAGAAATGAAGCGAGGAGAGAGACAATTATCGCACGAGCACTATAAATTGATTATTCAGGTCATTTTTCACTATTTACGTCTCTAATATTTTTGACCGTGGATTTCAAAGATCTGACGGCTGGAAAGGAGGGATAAGAGGCGGATATCAAGGGAGAAAAACTAAGGTCACCGTCACAGACAGCAATAAATCAGTTGGGACCTACATACGTTTTTATTATGCCGACCAAATTTCTACCTATTAAATTAGAATTAAAAAAAAAAAAAAAAACATAATTATTCTGTAATTGGTAATAGACCGTCGACCTAATTTTCAATTTCGATATGCTTACGTGTCGTGGACCCTACTGGCATTAAGTTTTGTTTGAATGGGCCCACCAAAAGCAAATCTATAAAGGGAAAATTAATTAAATCCAACAAAAAGTTTACTGCCTCCTTTGATGGGGTGAAATGTCAGCAGGCTTTGAAAGAAATATAAACCAACAATTTCTTTTTCTTTTTTTTTTTTAGTTTTTAAAATGTAAATTCTTTAATTTGCAGACAATTTTAATTAAATATCTAATTTCTTTTTGTTTCATAATATTTTCCTTTTGTCGTCTAATTCATTTGACTAATAAGCCATTAAAGTGTTAAATGCATTTATTGAATTGAATAGATGAAACATAAATATCGATTAAAAGATGAGTTTATTGGTAAGGTTTATTTACGGTGGAGTGATAATTTCATAGACTAGGGAATTGTATTTGAATGTTAAAAAGTTAATTTCGTAGCTATTACTTTAACTTTTTTTAGATGCAATAATGTAAAAGAAATTATGTTAGACAACGACTCATGTTATGTGACTCGATAGTAAAAATACAAACAAAAAACTTCACCTCTTAATAAATCATGCTTGAGTACTCAACAACCGTTTCCTTGTGGTAACATTCCAAGAGTTCCTTCGAACGATAACTAAACAGACCAAATAAATCCTCGTAAAATTTTCTCCAAGAGTGCTAAGCATTCAAATATTATAGAATAAGACTAGTTTAAAAGTGTAACATGACTAAACTTATTATTTCCTAACGACAAGTGTAGGTGCAGTGACTGTCAGCATCCGATATTGACCATTCACTTCAAAATAAAAATACTTAACGTGTATTCACTCCCAATTCCTATAAACAAAAGTGAAGGTGCGGTGATTGTTCTGGTATGTAATCACTCAATTAAAAAAAAAAATATTTGATACGTAATTTTTCTCAATTTCTATAAATATTATTTCTCATCACACGAGATGGTATGTACAAAAATATGATAAATTCAACTCACATCAAACATACCCTTTCATTTTGCTTTTTTCTAGAAATGACTTGTAGGGTTCACCATATTAAAGTATACTTTGTCAATTTGCTTCCATAATAATTAACATTAAATTAAAAATAATGGAATATTTGGAGTTTTTAAATTATCTGCACCACTAAAATAATATCATGAAAATATTTTCTCAAAAAGACAAAAGCACAAAGAATTGAGTCTAGTGAAGTACAATTTTTCCCATTGGCTAAGGGAGCAAATTTAATGGACCAAACACTTTCTTCCACGTGGCAGTATCGTTTTCCTTACGTGTCCACTTAACTTGTCGACACTTAGTAGGTGAAGAGGAAAAAGATAATTTATTGTGCTTTTTATCTGCTATTGGCTGCGACTTACTCTTGTCCCCACTTGCCACAATCATAATAGGAGATATCAATCACTATATGCCCCATTATTTCATTTCAAATTATAATTTTTTTTTTCTATTTCTTGGTATCGATCACATATTTTTTAATAAAATAATATTACACATAAATTCAATTTTTTTTTCAAATCACATTTTCCAAAAAATTACTATTCATCTCGTTATAAAGTGGAATAAATAATAATTATCAAGTTTTCATTGAGTTCCAACTATTCGCTATTGTGATGGAATATATGGATACGAGTATTGTTCCAATAATCTTGTTACATATACATTTTAATTTATATCCTGACTTATCAAATTTACATTTACCACACATTTACACCATCTTTCACATCTCACACATTTAATTCAACTATCATAACACTTTCGCGTCATCAATTTGTCAAGAGAGGTGAAAACGGGTGTACAAAGAGCTTTGTATTCCAATAGGCAACTCTTATTTTTTTTTTTTTTGGATGAAAGTAGAAAGTTGACACATAAACTACTCTTACTATATCATTCGACAATATCGTACAATCGTATAATGTATGACTCGTGTTCTTTTACGCTCTTTATATTATGTGTGTTGCGTAGCTAACGAGATTAATATAGTTAATTATTTCTCTTCTAGAAGTTGGTCAGCTACATCTCACACAATTTATGTTCTCCTAATGATAGCACATTGTAGTTCCATGTGGCACACAGTTCAAGTGACTAATGTCATTCCTCTCCTGCTTGATAAGCACTTAGTTGTAGCAAACTTGAATTAGGAATACACATAGCTTCCAACGGCCTAAATTGAAATGTTAAATAATAGAAGTTAAAGTTAGATTAACATGAGGCGTGCAAAGAATATCTACAAAAAGGTTAGTCAATATTTGAGTGCTGAAACAAATAAACTCTCAACCATTATTAAGATTGAAAGAAATTGGATATTCATCAAATATTAATAGACGTGGAGGATCTATCTGTTAACTCACCGTGTTGGTCAATCTTACACGTAAGTTGATCTTTTTAGAGCGATTTTATTTTTCTTACTAAATAAAGGCTCGTCAATGTGCTTTTTAACAATGTTTTCTAGCCGTTTATTATAGGCCATGTCTTGTCTTCGCACGACGAGAAAATTAGATTCAAAGAACTCTTGATGTTCCTCATCGACAAGCAGGAGATTTAACATAAAATCTTACAATTTTATCAATTGATAAAAACAAAAATGAAAATATAGACATTTAAATCTAAAAAAATTCAAAATTTTCAAACTATCATGAAAAAATACTAGCTAAAATACTAATTTCACATGACATGTTACCATTTATAATCCTTTATTGTAGTTATTCTACATGACAAGTATTGAGTCACGGTCACTGCATAACTTTAACTTAAATTAAAAGGAAATTGAAATGACATTGCATAATCCAAAATTTTCTTCCTCTTCGTTATTTTTAAATTGATTGGTTAACATAATGCAATAAAATATGACAGAATATGCCATCTTGGAATATTAAATACTCCTGTGGTGCTTTCTCTTATTTCTTGCTTAGTTAATTAAATAATGCCAAAGTTGGTGCATTATTTAATTTATTAAATAATATAATATTGTCCCTTTTTTTTTTTAATGGGGAGAAACAATCTAAAGAACGAGAGAGGATGCTTTAATTTTTAAATATGGCTGGCAAGCAAGATGTGGGACTTTATATTATTCTATTTTGTGTTTATAAAATTTGATAATCTGCATTATTTAATTAATGATAATATTAGATGATTAATTAATGAAAGAGACAATATTCATTTTCGACAATCCAATCCGGCAAGGGATTTGATTTTGAAGTGCGCCGAAAACAAATAGTTACACATGGAATAATAATTAATATATGTAAGTATGGATTTTTCGTCTTAAAAAGTAATATTCTATATGGGATGACGTAGAAATTCAAATCAACATCTTGACCGTCTAGATTTTAAACGACTAATCATATTTTCAAAATTGATGTTTTCAAACAAATTAATCTTTAGAATACGCGAGCCATAATTAACATGTAAATGTTTTAGTTATGTTGTTATTTTAAGATGAAATTCAAGACTCAATAATTATTTATACGTACATCAATTGAACATTTCAAAAAGAGAGGAACATGCCAAAATTAAAACATGTTTTAGTTGTTAAGAGTCAATCTCATTAAGCCCTCGTTTGGATTCAAAAATAGATATTGCGGAAAAATGTAGTTTAAAAGAGCAATGTTATTTAACATCATTAGTGTTTAACACCCAATTTAAGTGACAGCACTCATGACATTAAATTACAAGTTCAATTAAATGAATTGCATAATTTTACTTTTAATTGAATATATCATATGATGTCTCAAAAACTGATACTAGATATCATTATTTATTTTAAAATAGCGATTTTTTTAAGAATATGTGGTTGAAAAAAGGAAGTGTTTTGAATTTATGTGTAATAATGTTTTCTTGAAAAACGTGTATTTAAAAATAAGAAAGAGAAAATTGCATTATTTTCGAAAATGGAGCTCAAACAAGGGCAAATTTTACTTGACTAAGTATGGTAGACATAATCAAAGGACGATAAAAGAATTCTCACAATTTCATAATCCCCTGAAATTTATTGAGTACAATGAATTACTCTATTACTATCAGAATCAATAATAAAAATCTTTTGTATCATTTTATCAGAAATCACAACATGCATGTAACATTCAACAAGAGTAATTTATCTTTTCAACTTAATTATCGAGGCCCAAAAATATCAAGAAATGGGAAAAAATTGGCCAATAAACCACAATCACTAATACAAAAGTGGTTCACCCAAATTAAAAAGTTACACCCAAAGGGAAAAAAAAAAAGAAAAAGAAAAGAATTACAACTCTTCTTTTCCTCCCCTCATGATAGAACATTACAAGATTCCCTATTTGTCCTTCCAACAAATTGAAAAGTGCAATGCAAAAAGTCCACCAAGTGCGACAAAGCGTGTATAGTATACAGCGACTTTAAGTATTTAATCAAACTTTTAGATTTGATAGCTGTTCAGATTAATATTTAATTGTCTAACTTTACTACTTTGTGATCTTATCTATGTACAACTTAGTGTAGGATCCACCATTGCTTTAACTTGGGGAATGCATAAATTAAATTTTTTAACAAAATAAAATATTATTTTTCATACAATTTATTATTATTATTGAAACTTGTACCAGTTTGACCTAACCTAAATATGATTAATAATTTTTTATTGGTTTAATATATACTATTTTCGTAGTGGAACACGACAATTTGTCCCCATGTAATAATATAGTTTAGTTAAAATTATTAAAGAAATATTAATATTTTATATTTAAGTCATCAGATCCCAACCTTAAGTGATGAAGAAAAACGCCAAATATATGGCCAGGTGGATATGAATTTGAATTTTAAATTGTTATATGGAGTGTCGTGTTAAAGATCATTTATGCTCGATTTCTATTAGTTTTTATCGATGAAAGCCATTATTTATTTAGAAACATAATTTTACTTATAAGTAAAGCGATTTACATTATCTTTCTAGACTTAGCCAACGTGCCTAAAAGTGGACGGGTTGTTGCTCTTGATTGTGGGCCACTTGTGGTTTTAAGTTATAGACCCATCGCATAAATCCATAGTAGGAGCAAATTATGAGTTGTTACAAGTTTTAGTCACTGCTTGACATCCATTTTGGGTTTAAAAAAATTTTTGGAATAGTGATTGATGGAAGATTGTGTGGTTAAAAAATAAGGAGAATTTTTGGGTTTATGTGTAATATTATTTTATTGATAGAATGTGTGGTTGAAATAAAAAATGAAAAATAGAATGAGAAATAAAATGAGTTTCAAACAGGAAATTATTTAGAAGTCCAATTACCAAAAAAATTGAGAGAGAGGGATTATTTAGCTCGCTATTTAGTATGAAGAAGTGAAATGATAGAATACATAAAAATTGTCCAACAGACTCTAGAAGGATTCCATCATAAGTTGGTTATAGACTGAGTATTTACTTTTTTTTCAATAGAAAGTTTTTTTTTTTTTTTTCACCTCTTTTTGTTTGCTTGATATTCAACTTCTTTGTTAATATGTTCTTAGACATGTCAACTGGGTCCAGGTACATTATAAAATTTCTAATATTATATGAAGTAATTCGAAGCATATTTTAACATGAGTTTCAGATCAAAATGCTTACTTGAAATGATGAGTTCCAAGATCTTTTGAACGATTGAATCACCTTACTTTTTAAAACTCCAAATCTGTAATTTTCTTACACTCCAATGATCCTAATTCCAATCACAATGGAAGGGATAATTAAACCCAACTTAAGTGTCAATTTTTGTGAGTTTTCATGCCAATATAGTGGTTCTAGGCGCCTTTCAATTTTTGTGATATTTTACATACGAATTTTCACTATTTTATTGTCATATTTTCCTTTTTTTCTAAGTGCAAGACAAAATTATGGAAGTTATGTAAGGATCTGTTTGATTGTATATAATTTATTTCCATTGTCAAAATAAATAAATTGTCTAGAAAATAAAAAACCATCAAACACATGGGAAAATCAATTCAAGGAAAATGTGGAAAATGGGGTCATGTGAGGTATAAGTTGGAAAACCAATTGCCTAGAAAAATTTTCCTATCAAAAAGTCTAAAAGGTGGAACATGGAAAATAATTTCCAACTTCTATGAAAAATTCTTTCTATCAAAAAAGGCCTAAAAGTTTGGAAGTTGATGGGGGTTGAGAGAAGTTATGAGTTTGAATTCTATTCAAATCACTCCATCCAATTCACTTTAATAACTTGTGGGTTATGTCATCCCACATGAAAGACTCGTGACCCATATTTTCTAACAATATTGAACTAGATGATCTAAATATTTTATCGGTTAAATAGTGATTAAATTTAAACATGTTACTTTCATTTTTATTGATATGTAAAATTCTCTAATAGGCTACGGTGAACCTGAACCTCACAAGACATTTGGAAATTCTTTTGATTTGTCCAAACTTAGTTCATGCAAGAAATGTTGATTTAAAGACTCCATTTTGCATTTTTCTTTATTCTTTGGTTTGGAGAAGCGTGCAAACTAACCAATGCTAGCATCTTAGAAGGATCTAACTCTACTATAACATATAATTAGGACCCGCTTCGCATAGTTTTTAATTTTACTATCGCTTTTGCTTCTAGTAAAATAGCTTTTGGCAAAAGTTATCTTAATTTTTATTTGAAAACTAATTTTTAAAAGAGTTTCGTATTTCGAAAGTGCTTTTAAAGAAAGTCATATTGAATCAACTTCCTCTAAAATCTCTTTTAACTAGAAGAATAACTTTTATAAAATTAGTCAAACGAGTACAGAAACAGCTTTTGGATCTCAAAAAATCTTTTTTCGCTTTTCAAACATCACGTCAAATGGATCTTATTGGACATAAAATTTTAAAATCATTAGGTCAAATATATTGGGCAATTAGGCATAAAGAAACCCTAATAATCCAATGTTGTTTCTTACCACCCCCACAAGTAATCTATACCTCATTCAGAAATTCCCGAAATTAACCCCATCTTAGACATGTTTACCTATTATTCTCACTGTAATTTATTATAAAGCATTCTAGTCGATCAATATATACAATGTAATTGAGTATGCATTTAGCGTCTTTTCTATCGAAACACTGTATCGTATAAAAAATCATAAATTTAACCTATTATCGTGGTCAAATGAAATCTTATACCAGGCTTAGCATGGCTCAAGTTTGTGCTTAGTGCATATTTATTAAGCCATGCTTAGACGCTGCATTTTGTTTTTCTTAGGAACAATTGCAATATTATTAACGTATTATAGGTGTCAAGTGTCAACTTAGATTGTGGCCAATAAACCAGGATAGTCCTTTTGAGCCTAGCACAACTCAAGTTCGGGTTTAGTGCATGTTTGCTACGCCATGTTGAAACATAACTTATTTTTTTCTATAAAAAGAAGGATGAAATGTTACTTATTAAGTTATTAGAGATGTAAAATGTTATTCGAGCCGTAGTCAATAATGCACGACTTACGAAAGTCCTAACATTAAAGCAACAACCGATTTTATTAGGTATAACTTATGATGTTTATATATATTTATTAAACGTCTCTGCATCTAATATTGGGCAGACTTCATACAATAACTGTCCCAACTCTACCATATCTTTCGATTGGCAAATTGCTTCATATTTTGTTTAGAGAAAATTAGACCAAACCGTGTCTTTTATTTTCTCTCCTCTCGCATATCAGATATTTATTGTAAAAACAATTAATTTACATCTATTATTAATATTCCATTTTATATTTTCATGGCCCCCAATAATTGGAATAACATTATCTTAAATTTAATTTTTAAATTAAATCCCTCTAATTATTATTAAACTTACCATCTTTACTCTGATTTGGAGAGAGAATAACCAACCTTCTTATTTATAATTTCTTCCCCTTTTCACTTTTTTGAATCACACATGTTATAAAATTTTCCGACCTAAATTAATCTGCCTAAATTAGTTTTCATTTAAATTTATTTTCTCTCTAATCTATTGAAACAAATGAAAACTGAAAATAAAAATTGATTCTGAAATTTTTATTGTGTATTTCTTTATCCATATGGTAGAATACAAGTGCTAAACATGTTTTTTCAAACACAATATCATAGAGGCTCAAAGTGAAGCTTTGGCCCATATTATCTAAAAAGGCCAAATAATATATGTAGCCCAAACTCGACTAGCGCATCCTATACTCAACATATTGGCCCGTAAGAGGACCAATTCCACGAACACTCACGAGTCGAGTCGACGAGCGACTTGCACCCATCACAAGCATTAAGTTGATGTGCGAATTGGCATCGCCTAAATAATTAAAAGTGACACAATATATCAATAATTTACTCTAGCTAAGAATACTGTTTTTACTGCAAGCAGAAAGAGCTAGAGTAAACTTCTTCGGAGCAAAAAAAGAAGAAGGTATAATTGTGACCCTGATCTTGCAAATATTTTGATTTCAACGAATGATGACGCTATATCTTCGACCCGCTTAATTTGTCAATGAAAGTAACACAATTTTTCATTTTTTGTTAAATTTTGGATAACTATAAAGATTTTCTCAATTTTGGATATTTAACATAATTAAAGTTTTAACAAGAAAAAAAAATGTAATTTGGATCAAGAAGAATATTATATCTTCAAAATGGAAACTTTGAAATATTCATTTTGTATTATTATATTATGACTTAAGATTTGGTATTTTTGATTTGTATCTATCCTCGTTGACCTATGTCCAACATGAATGTGGGCAAAGTAAATAGTTATTACATGACGTTTACCTAAAAAAATTGAACTTTCGTTCAACAATGAATCAGTAGGCGTATTTTCTGTCCACTAGAAAATTAAAGGAAAGGATAATGTTCTTATCCAACTACAAATTAAATTTATCTTACTCAGTTGTTTGACCATTTATATTTCAGATATAATAAAACGTGCAAATTGCAAATAAATTAATATTTATTGACGATTTTTCACGTGTTATTTTTACTTCTTAATATTTAGCGCATAATTATTCTAAAATCGAAAAGGTCGCCGACTCTCTCTAGAGATAGTAAATTATTTTTAACGGTCTATGAAAATCCTACGACTTGTGTGACTAGGTAAAAAACCTTTTAATACTCGACGGTATTAAAAAAGTAAAACTTTATTTATTGTATCATTCAATGCTATTATGCCCCAATAAATATTGAAGTTTAAATTTTAAGAAGAATATCCCAAGATTCTTCTTGAATGTGAGGTTGACTATGCACCTTCGCAACCCTTGAGTCGACAGTAAATCATCACAAATACTAGCCATGTATGGATTTTACACGACCACTTCTCAATGTTTTAATGGATCTTGGCTTCATATAATCTCGAATATAAAGATTGTTAATGAGTTGAACCATTTTTATTGTGACATATACCGTGCGATTTTTTTTACTTAAACATCAAGTTTCGTTAAACTAATATTGAGAAATGACTACCTTCCTACCTGCTTCGCCACCCGATTAAATCAGATGTAGTCAAGGCTTATACAAACTTACCTTAAAAACTCTGCTTAACTTCTTCTCATTAACGTTTGGAGACCATTCAATGAAAAATTGGATTATCTTTGATCACTACATTTCAAAGAGAATTTTGAGGTCAACTACAATGCCAATAACTTCGATATTGACTACATTGACAATTTTTTCTATTCCTTCGGATTCATTAGCTATAGAATCAAATTAAAATAACTTAAAATTAAAAAAATAATAGTTAAATAATTACATTTGATCCTTCTCCAATAATTTAAACATTTTAGATAAGTCGGCTAACATTATATGAGAGTTTGACCGAATGCCTGAATCCAAGTTTCGTTGTCCTTTATTTACGAATTGACTAATTTGCATAAGATTAAGACATATTTTGGAACCAAACAAAAAGTCACATTAAAAATCAGCATTTTTCAGCTTTGGAAACTCTCCATTTAAAAAGTTCCATGTATCTTTCTTAATTGAGTACTTTATTATTTTAAATAATATTAGGGCTAGGAACATATCTACCGATGCCACACTTTTGATATTTTAAAGGATAATTACAGTAAAAGGTTCAAACTTTTGAAAAATTAGCAAGACTTTTTTCAAATTTTTAATTTATTGCAATCGTCATCCCTAACGTTTTCAAATATTACAAGTGAAACCCTTTTGGATAGTTTCCATCCATAATTTTGCCAGTTGACCAAAAATTTAACTTTGACCACATTTTTTAATATTTTAAAAGGGGGCAAAATAGTAACTTTCCATTTCTCACATATATCATTAAATAATAATAATAATAAAACACACACACACACACCCACCCCGTTGTCTTCTTCCTCTCAAACCTCACCCTCACCCCCACCCCCACCCCCACCTCAAACCCAAAATCCACACCGACCACGGCTACCTCCACCTTCACCGCAAACTCAATTGATGTAAAGAATTTGAAAGAAGAAAACAACCATTGATTGATATAGAAATTCATTTTCTTTGATTCTGGTCTAAAACTCAAAAGCCCAACATTTTTTTTTTTAATTTTTAGTGTTTTTGATGTGAAATGGGATCAATGAAGCTAGCAAATTTCGATTCATTGATCTCAATGAGTTGACTCAGATCGATTCAGGTGTTGTTGGGTCTCCTATTTTTGTATCTACTATTGGTGAGCTTTGAGATTTCGTTGGTTTTGAGGACTGGCTCAGCTTGGAATCATCTCCAATCCAATTATTAGAAGTGTAAATGATAACCAATTTTTAAGAAAAGAGAAGGAAAAACATGTTTTTAGAGGTGATGACTGCAACAAATCAAAAGTTTGGGAAAAGCCTATTAATGTTTCAAAGGTTTGAAACATTTGCTGTAATTATCCCTATTTTAAATCATTGTTTCTTCAAAATGGAAGTGAATTTCACCTTTTATCTATTATTCTGTTCTTTATTTTCTCGAAGTTAAAGATTAAGACATACTCGTATAAATTTTGTATCACTTCACAACAAATTGGAATTTTTCGATCTAGATGATATTAATCTTACCCCACTACACTTCTTTCTCACCCCACCTTCCTAGTCTCTCACCCTGTCCTCCCTCTTCTTTGTTTTGCTTATGTTGCAGTCGGGATGTCATAATTAAGCCCATGTTTGGTTTTGATAAGAAGCAATTTTTTAGCAGATTTTGATAAAAAATTAATGAAATTATGGTTGAAAAGTTAAAGATCTCATGAAATATAAATTAAAATTAATTATTGGCTTCGATTTATATTTTAATCAATTTTTTAGCTGTACCAAACATTGGCTAAATATGTATTAATTTTTGAGTTTAAGTTAATACACACTTAAACGATTAATATGATATCAAATTTAGGAAAATAATCTAAGTGGAAGAAATAAATTTATATACGAGGAGACTTGTCCAAAACTAATTTTATCGTATACTTCAATATGAAAAACTTACATGTAAGTATTGCATGAATTTTCAGGCAGTTCCCTTGTTCTTATCAGAGATTGCACCCACAAGAATGAAGAATCTGTGGAGGGCTTAACATATTATTCCAGATAAATGTCACAATCGGCACTCTTTTTGTAAACCTCGGCAATTACGGCACTTCTAAGCAAGTTTTTTTTTTTTTTGGGTGCACGTTACCACTCTATAAGCAGTGATTTTGGACTTGGTTTGGGATCCTATTGTGAGCTTGTTTGAGATTTTTTTTTTTTTTTTCAAAAAATGTATTTTGCAATAGTGTTATGACGTGAAATGTGCGATTAAAAAATAAGAAAAAATTTTGAATTTGTGTGTAATATTATTTTATTGAATAATGTGTGACTGTAATATGATCAAATCAATGTTCAATAATGTATTTTGATGAAAAAAATAGGGCTCAAATAAGGGCTATATAATGCATTTGCTATTAATTTTACACCTGCACCTAGGAGGGTCTGGTGGCTAGTAGTGAAGAAAATAAGTTATACTCGAATACGATTTAGCTATAATGAAATCAAATTTAAATCAATCACTATGTTTATTTGAAAAGGCAAACTTGATGGTAATATTTACAAAGATAGTTATATTCACATTATAATATTTTGTTTATAATGAAAGTCTTCAATTATTGCTTATTTTTACATTTATGCCATCAACTTCTTCTCGTTCCAAAATTATCGTTAATCTTTAATTAATCAGTACATCTTGCCTATGATGACGATCTTTGTCCAAATATTTTGATAAAGTATATAGAAATAGAGACAAATATTTTGTATCTATTGTTTATTTTTTCATTTAAAAATATAAAAGACAAATAAGTCTTTTTATGCTTTTCAAACGATTTTTTTGCATGGAAACTATCATCAGAGACAATGTGTTACTAATAGAAGGTGGAAGATGAAAATACGACTAAAAAAGTTGGAGATATAAGTGCAATAACGAATACAAATTAGAAAAAGTCATTTAAATTAAATTTTGGTATAATAAAATTGAGGTGTGAATATAACTATCTGATTTGTCATGACCTGAAAAAGGACAGAGGCTGTTTTTCATAGCTCATCGGATGCCTAAGTTAGCATAGAATATAAAATAACAAGAGAGAAGTATTGTGTGTGAGAGAAAATCTACCCCTTTAGTACCTCGAAATCTCCTTATTTATACCTGGTCAATGATGTATATATACACATATATAATATTTTATTCATGATTCGTATTAATCTCTATTGATCATCAGAATAAAAGGAGGATGGGGTTGGAAGGTATCAATGGGACTGGCCGGAATTCCTGCCGGCCTCTTGACGATAGGTGCCCTGATGGCGGTGGACATCTCAAATCTCGAACAGCCTCCTGGACGATGGGAAAGTCGTGCTACGAAGAATCCGAGGCACGGATAATATCCAATCAGTGGCAGATTCAAGATTTTAAGTCAGTACAGACGGCAGTTGGCAGTAATAAAATATTAAGAATCCCATTTGATACTCATTTTTGGAAAAAATACATTTTGGAATAGTGATTTGATAGGGAATGTATGGTTAAAAATAAGGAAATTTTTTGAATTTACATGTAATATTATTTTATTGAAAAATATGTAGTTAAAAAAAGAGAAAAATATATTTAAAAAAAGAGAGGACTCAAACAAGGTCTCAAACTTAAATATAACAATTATTTTATTCAAATTGAACATATAGAATTCTGTTGTACTAATTAACAATATTCACCAAAAGATATTATGACCAAGTTTTGTATAATTTAAAGAAATAGTACGAATTCGAATTTTTGCAGTTGCATTAAAATCGCTAAATTTAACATATATTATTCTGGTAAATTTAGTGTCAAAATTCAACAAGTGTCATAATGATCAATCTTTCAATAATCCTAAGGAGAACTCACATGTTCGAATCCTCTTCCCATTGCTTGGTAAAAATTGTAAAACTAAAAATATTTCACAATAAATTAGTTGGGAAGGAATTCAATATGGGACTTCCAATATGAATATGCAAGTTCTAATTAGCTGTGTTACAGGAAATGTTTGAAAATAAAATTAATTACCAGTTATATAACCTAAAAAATTTATCCATTTTTTAAAAAAAAAAAAATCTCAGCACATCCAGCATGCTCGGGCGCTGAGCTTGCCTAGTGCTGGATCCACCACTGTATCCAACTCGAATTCTTGGAGCTTGTGGAGGCAAGTAGAATTGCCAAACAAGTAAAACACCCTTTCAGAAATCTCCTCATGCGCAGGAATAGACCCCAATTGGTCATCGTCGTGGCCTTACAGGTATGTTGTATCTATATGCAAAATCTTCCTTATTTCAAACAACCAAACAAGCTGAATATGTTTATTTGAATGGTTTGCTGCAGATTCTCCAGCAATTCACAGGTATCAACGCGATTATGTTCTACGCACCAGTCCTATTCGCTACTGTTGGATTCGGGAGTGATGTCTCGCTATATTCAGCCTTAACCATAGCTATGCAATCTTTGTCGTAATCCTAATATGCACATTTGTTTCCGCCTTTGCATGGTCTTGGGGGCCTCTCGGATGGCTAATTCCAAGTGAAATATTTCCTCTGGAAACATGTTCTGCGGGCCAACGTGTTACAGTTTGCGTGAATCTTTTGTTCACATTTGTGATTGCACAAGATTTTTTGTCAGTGCTATGCCAATTCAAGTATGGAATTTTTTTTTTCCCTGCTTGGGTTCTGATTATGTCCATTTTTGTACTGTTTTTGGTACCTGAGACAAAGACAAAGAATGTGCCTATTGAGGAGAAGAGAAAGTATGGAAGCAGCATTGGCTATAGATCAAGAAACTGAAACTAGGATTGGTGATGAGGCCAAGAAAATTAGATTTGATCCTAATTCTCAGCTGTAAAATATACAATGAGAGGTTTTGTATTTTTAGGATATCACTTATAAATAAATAGTAAGCAGAGTGAAAGTAGAGTTGTTTAGAAAAGAAATTAGGGTCTGTGTTAATTACTTTTGGTTACTTTTATGTGTTCATCGCTATATGTACTAAAAGCAGTGTTCTAAAAAGCGCGTATAGGCGTCGTTTAAGCGGGAAGCGTGATAAAAACGCTTCGCCTTGAGCCTAAGATGGAATTAAGCAGTCAACGACTGTCGTTGACTGTTTAATGCTCATCTAGGCGATGCCTAGGGATTTAAACGATCAACGACAATGTTGACCGCGTAATGCTCGCCTAGGCATGCCTCCGTTTCAGACCCAGATTTTAAGGGGGACTAATTTTTTTTCTTCCCTTTTTTTAAAAATAAAACTCACAACCCAAACTTAGTAGCCTACTATCCCTTCAAACTTCAAAAACTCCAGACTCCAGAGAACCGAGAAGACGGAAGAACGGGAAAAAAAAAACGGAAGAATGACGCAAAACCTCTCAATTTCTCCGCATATCGCACTGATTTGGGTATCAGATATGTATAAGAAAATATCAAAATGAAATAAGGGAGCCCGAGAATGATGATTTTGTATCGGACGATCCAGAAGACGAATTAGAAGAAGAAGAAAATATTGAATTAGAGTCCGATAAAGAGTTAAATTATGATTTTGAAACTTATCTTTATGTAGTAATTATTAAGTAAATACAGTATTTTATAATTTTAGATGTTTGATATGTATTATTTGAATTATTGATTTTTTTACAATGATTAAAAATTTAAAATAAAATGAAAAATAAAAAGTAAACGCTTTTTTTACGCCTAAGCAAAAGCTTGACGCTTGGCCTCCAGCCTAACCACGCTTTACACTTCTTAGAATACTGATTGAAAGATTAATTCAGTATGATAAATTTGATCTTTGAGTCTCTCTTCTAACACGTTTTTTTTTAAATGTCATTACTCTTACAAACACGAGTTTATATTTTTAGGAATTATGCTACTTGTACAATTTTGATTGACAATTTTCGTTGACAACTTCACATTTGGTAGCATCACAATCATCTATTTAAAAAATAGTTAAAAATATTTTTTAAATCAACTGCCCAAATTTTGGCAACACCAAGATTGTCAACAATGGTTATCAACAAGGGTTGTACAAATAGGTAATTGTAATTATTATGTAAATTAGAATACTTTAATACCAGTTTGCTGTGAAAAGATAAGAGATTATAACCTTAATATGAAGTAAAGATTGTCAACAATGGTTATCAACAAGGGTTGTACTAATAGGTAATTGTAATTGTTATGTAAATTGGAATACTTTGACACCAGTTTGTTGTGAAAAGATAAGGATTATAGCCTTAATATGAAGTAAAGATCACAAGAACACGAGAATAATGTAATTTTGCAAAGAACGAACATTTTACTATAATATAGAGAAAGAATATAAAGATTACGTGTTTACAATATTTCTAACTTCATCTAATGAAGAATCAACTATATATATGGAACAATTAGTAGACGTCCAAACCCTTATAATAGAGTTGTAGATGAAGTAAAATGCAAAAAAAGGAGTCCAAAATGAAAAATGAGACCAAAACAGGGAAGATAGCATGTAGCGACAATCTTGCTTTAATATTTATAGTTGCGGCGCCTAAACGCCTCATTTCCGACCCAAACTCTTTCCAATGATATTTTTCTTCATTCTAAAGTCTTCTTTGAGTCCAACACAAATTCCTACTTCCAATGGACTTCAAGTAGAATTTCAATTAGAATTTGCCAAGAAAACTTGAATAGGATTTCACAATTGTATTTCAAATAAGATTCTAATTAATGTGCACTTTAATTAGAATTCCTAATTATCTTCAACAAAGAATTCATGTTACAGCGAAATTCTAAAAATCTCTACCTTAACACGAGTTCCACTACAATGAACAATACTTCAAAAATTCTCAATTTAGAGACAAATTCCACTGCAAGGAACTTGAGCTCTTCAATTAAAAACACAAACAAACTTCTACATCAACAATTCCAACTAGAAATATTCTCTACCTGTGTTATTTCCAACTAGAAGCAAAAGTGATCTAATGATCCCCAAATAAGGCTGAAACAAACCCGATAATAGAATCACAATTGAATGCATCAAAAGAAGAATTTTGACTAGAATCAACACTCTTAACTGCATTCAAACTATCACAAAATCAGCAGAATTGTACATATATGGAACCTTATGGCAAAAAATGGGTCTATTTTTAACAATTGAATACTATGACACTGTCGATAATGACGACAAAACGGATTTACCCATATCTTCAAAATTCAACTGAGATATATTCTTAAAAGAATATCGCAACAATACATAAGCCAACTCTAAATATACTTGAGTTCTTAAAATATGCTGATTATTCGAAAATTCTATATCACTCTACAAGATATATAAATGGGATTTTCTATGTCTCATCAGCATGATACGAGCTCTTTCGATAACCTTGAGAACTTCACCCTCAACAATGTATCTGTATACTCTTTTGAATCAAAAGTATTTAAAAAGATAAGATTTTTCTTCATATCTGAACATGTCTCACTGCATCAAGTATTCTAACCATCCCATCAAACATCTTTATTGTAACCCGACCAATACCAGTTATCCGAAAAGGTGTGTTATTACAAGTCATCACAACACGTTTTGAAACTTCTTCATATGTTGAAAACTAATCTAGATTAGGAGTTATATGAAAAGTGCAAGTTGTATCCAAACTCTAAACGTCATCAAGTTTGGCGTTGTAGTCAGACATGAGTAGAAACTCTCTATCACTGTTAGGATTCTCTGCAATACTTTTTTCCGCTGAAGTTTCTGATTCTTGGTTTGCAGTTGACTTTGATTTATTCTACAACTTATAACAATCGTTTGCCAATTACTCATTTTTCTTACAATAATTACAAAATTTGAAGTTAGATTTTAACTTCTCACTCGAACGACCATCATGAACAATAAGACCATCTCCATGATCCTCAGATGTTACAAGATGCTTCATCTCCTCCTTGAATATAGTGCATCGTAGACTTTTTCGATGGTTAGAATATCACAATTATATAATTTTGTGTCTCTAAAAGACATGTATGAAGTGGACAATGAATACAACAAAATCAATCCTAAGCCTTTTTCATCATATTTGAATTCCAAGATCTCCAAATAAGCTATAATTTCTTTAAAAGCTGTTAGATGATCCTAAAAAAATGTACATTCCGTCATACATTGAGAATATAGACTTTGTTTTAGATGCAATTTACTAGTAAGATTCTTCGTCATGCATAATTATTCCAATTTTAACCATAATGCAGCGGCTGACTTCTCCTTCAAAACGTCTTGAAAAATATTATTTGAAAGATGAAGATGTATTTGAGATAGAGCATTTCGATCCCTCCGTTGTTTTTCCTACGTAGTTCAAGTTGTGGGCATCTTATCAAATTCCAACTATGCATCGTCCAAATCCATATGAGTTATTACTGCTCGCATCCTTACCTACCACTAAAAGAATTTTGTATTACGATCTAATAGCGAAATATCATACTTCATTGTTGTCAACACGAAAAATCTTGATATTTCCAAAAGCTCTGATACCAATTGCTATGTAAACTAGAATACTCTGATAACAGTTTGTTGTGAAAATATAAGAGATTACAGCTACAATATGAAGTAAAGATCACAAGAACACAAAAATAATATAATTTTGTAGAGAATCGAGATTTTATTATAATATGTATTTACAATATTTCTAACTTCTTCTAACTTTATTTAAATCATAATAAAGAGCCAATTATATATAAAGTACAATTATGGGACGTCCAAACTCTTAGTAGAGTTGTAGATGAAATATAATGTCAAAACAGAGTCCAAACGAAAAATGAGACTAAAACAATGAAGAGAGCAGAACAGGTTGCGCCGTAGCGCCACTGCCGACTCCGTGGCACCTGTTTGCTGGTAATATTTACAACTATGGTGCCTAGGCCCCACGACTCGACGCTTCGTCTTCTTCCACCCAAACTCCTTCTAATGATGTTTTTCTTCATTTCAAAGTTTTTTTTTTCAAGACTCAACACAAATTTTTACTCACAATGGACTTCCAAATAGAAGTTCAATTAGAATTTGCTAAAAAAACTTAAATAAGATTTCATAATTGAATTCCAAATAAAATTCTAATTAATGTGTATTTTAATTAGAATTCTCAATTATCTTCAACAAAGAATTACACCCGAATTCTAACAGTAATTTTAGTCCTCAACTTTTTCAGTTAATACTTATATGGTGTTGCGTCTACTTCTTGTGTATATTTTCCGTTGCTATGTTTATAGGATAACCTAGAAAGTAGAAACTTATGGATTGTGTTGCCTTTTTGCCTTTACTATCCAATTATTGTTTACTGTACATGTCGGTTTAGTATTATGTCAGTTTTGATGAAATGAATTAGATTGTAACTGTACCGATTCAAAATGACAAAAGAACTTGGTAACATAGGAGCCTTAAAGAGGAAGGGATAGGAGCATTCGAACGTGAGACATGAATATAAATTAAGATATTGAACCAAATAATAATTAAGAACAAACATATATGTCCTGAATCTCTATGTCAATACCACCTAATTTTGAACTAAATGAGGCTTCATGTTAAAGCTTCCTTAGCTATGCTTTCAGCAAACTTTAAGGCTTATTCTCAAGGTGGTTCATTGCGCCAACCGTGAGCTAATTGTTGACTAGTGTAACCCAAATTAAATTTAAAATTAATGAATTTTTCGCTCTTAATCTATTTTATGAACTCCCATTGAACACAAATCAACTACCACATACACATACAATGACGAATATACTACAAACTAGGATTTGTTCTAGTCATGCTAAGCAAACACGATCCACATTTCAGTGTGTGGCATTTGATTGGATGAGCCAATGCAACTCAAAACATCAGAACCAGTCCAATTACGAGAAAAAAATCGAAAATTTAGAATCTATTAATTATCCAAGAACTAGCTACCTTGTAACCAAATTGTCTTTTTCACTCCAAAACTAGCCAATTAATGCTAAATTATTATTATTATTTGTTCATTTATTTATTTTCCAATGAATTTGACCTTTTGACTCCTATCGAAACACTTTTGTGGATGTATGCGTGAACCAATTTTTAAAATAACTGCATCAAATGATATTAGGACAAGTTTGTCACAAAATGTTATAATAGCTTGTCATAATTCAGAATGCCAACTTATAATGTTTGTTTTTTTCTTGAATTGACTTGTGAAGGTTGAGGATTTGATTTTTTTTCATCAAACTTGTCGATCGCTTTCTGGTCCTTAGTTACACAAGTCGTACGCCAAACTCTCTGTAACAAGTTACACGTCTAAGTATACGTATTCACATGTCAATCCTTGTACAAGTTTCCAAATAGATGTCTTTGATGAAATGCCAATGCTCTTTCTCTTGTATAGTGGCAGTTTGAGTGCAAGAAAGATGTCTCTCCCATGTAGAAAGCAATAATACAACTAAAATGTCATTATGATACTCTTCTCCGCAAAACCCTTTGTATTGAGGATCCAACCACCTTAATTATTCTTTCCTTTCAAGTATTTCAACAGTTGGTTGGAAGTTAATTTATAACTATATACAAAAGCCTGCCAACAGCTCAGATGGGAGAATGTTACCTCAATATTTTATCCCATCAGTATTTTACTCAATTAATTAAATAGATTTTGTGGTGTTTGCAGTTTAAGAATTGAATGTGTGGGGAAAATATACTTCTCATCATGTCTAGGTTAGATTTATTTTTTCATTCAATGTCATTTCAGGCGTAATTTTTTTTATATATAGTTAACAATAAAATTTACGTTAACTTGTCAACCCTGCTATCATATTAAATCTTCTAATCTAAAACCTTAGTCTTTTAAAGCGATAATAAAATTATTATTTTTTTATTTTTTTTTATCTCGATAAGAAACAATGTATTTAGTAAATTATATACCAGAGGCCCATCGAAATATAAACTTCAAGATTGAATCGAAAAAAAGGAATTTTTTCTTTTATACAATATTTTGATCACTAGAATGTTCATTGTACACTAGACATAATAACAATATTTTACCCCACATATAGACTTCTAACAAAATTGTGTTAAAATAAATAAATAAACTTTCTTGTTAACATTTATATTTTAATTATTAATAAAACGATTTTTCCACAACAAACTAACCTTCAAATTTGAGTGAAATGTGTCTCTTTTTAGGAGAAGTGAAGAATTAAAAAGAGTTTATTTAATGGAGGGAGCCCACTTTCAATAAAGCCTCTAAAGTGGGGCTAGCTAGCCATTATCATAACAAGAAGGGTCCATTCTGAAAGCTCCAAATTAACCTCCAGAAGTCCCAAAGCTTCATAAACTGACCCAAAACTCGAAAAACAGAATATTGTCTCTTCAGTTTCTTCATCACAAGTCAAAAACTTTTTCTCAGAAATTTGATAGAATTTGCAAAAAGCCATGGCATTTTTTCTTGAAAACACAGTTTTGGCAGTTCTGCTTTTCATCTTAACTTCTTCAGTGAAGGTTTCCATTGGAGAGGTTTATAAGGTGGGAGATTCTGCAGGTTGGACCATCATTGGAAATGTTGATTATAAGCAGTGGTCTGCCCCAAAAAAATTCCAAATTGGTGATGTCATTGGTATGTCTTTTCTCCTTCTCAATTCTTGAATGTATCAGTATCTGTAGACTCGTATCAAGGTCTGTCGGGACAAATATATATCGTCCAAATATTTCTTTTTTACTGGCCTACTAGCCAAGTGCCAAGTGGGCCAGGCAGCGTCGAACTACTTTGACACCATTAAGAGAGACGGATAAAGATTGTCATAGATTGGATATAAATATTTGAGAGCGTAGAGAGACAACTACTGTAATATATTTTGAGAAGTTCTTTTGTGAGATATATAACAAGGTCGTATATTTGTCATGTGTGAACCCCTAGTGATCAAGATTCAAGAGCACCAACCATTAGGTGGGATCAAATGGACAATGAGGTGACCTATTGTGGGATTTTGTCAAATCACAAAATATTCAAATTTCCAATCCTCAAAATATCCAACTCCAACCAACTCATCAAATTGTGCGCCTTATAATGCTGGCCATTACTTTCACATTGCAAAGCAACCCACTCATCATTCAACAAAAGACAAAAGAAGGGTTTTATCTATCGACTTTTTTGAAGTAATGAAATTCATATTAAATGTGAAGAAATTACAGTCAAAACTGACCTTAAACAAGTTTTGAATTATTTTCTTAGTTCAGTTGTGAGTATTGAGGAACAAAGAGCGAAAGTTAAAATCATGTTCGTTATATATATAGCCACGTGATAACCAGTAGGACAATTGCCTCTAGTATGCACTGCAGTTCTATAGTTTAAGAATATTTCAATTCCCATTTTATGCATGTTCTCTTTATGATTATCGAAAGATCTTGATCTTAGTGCATTGGGATTTAATTTGCTGAAATATATGTCACATCTCCACTGGACTCGATTCCTGGCTCCGCCCTGCCCCGCCCTTGCCTCCACTAGACTCGATTCCAGTTCGTGTACTTATATTTCCATGACATTTATGACCAATTTTAAGATCATCTACTTAACCATATTTTGATTTATTCTGTTTACAGTTTTTGAATACAACCCTCAATTTCACAATGTGATGCAAGTTACACATGCTGAGTACAGGTCATGCAATGCATCTTTTCCCATTTCTACTCACACAACTGGAAATGACTCTATAATCATCAATACTCGTGGCCACCACTACTTCATATGTGCAGTCCCCGGTCACTGCCAGGCTGGACAGAAAGTCGATATCAATGTTCTTCGCACTCCTTCAGTCGCCCCTTCACCTTCTGCATCATCCTTTCCCGTTCCTACTGTACTCACACCTTCTCCCAACTATGCAGCTCCGTTCTCGGCTTCAAATAAGCCTTTTGAGAACCTTGGATGGCTATGGCTTGTTTTGCAGATTTTATTCGTGGTTTATTAAAAGCTGAATAGAATGGTTTCATTTGAATTTACGAGTTATCCGGATTATCAGATGGTTGGTGAAAACATTTTGGCATTTTACTTATAGTGTTAGTAATGTTCTCAGTATATGAGTCATAATAAATTTCATTCCAATCAGTTCTTGTTTTCTATGTACTGTAGTGGCAATTTTTTGTTATTTGAGTATACTTTCATAAGAGAACTTTAGCTGAAATTGAACTTTCCTTCTTTTTCTTTATCCAAAATTGTATATATTTCACAATGCTAGTGTTCTTCACTCCACACCATGCACTACTCAATCAAGAAAAGTAAAATGAAGAATAGATAAATCTTACGCGTAGTCAATACTGTACCGTGTACTAAAGATTGCTCACGGCATTTCCAGTCGAGAAACTTAAAAGCAATATTCTTAAACAACTTTTTGCAGTATTATGGATATGAAGATAATGTTCAATGTCGTTCTCGTATCTTTTTGATCTCTTTTCCTTCCATTCATCATATTGGCTTTGACCAATTCGAGGTGAAAAATGGGATTGGCTGTGGCTAGCGAAAAAAGGTGGGAAGAGACTAGAGCCTTGGGGTACGCTCACTTCTTTATTTTTGTTGGTAGAAAATATTAGATAGCACTGGAAAGTATTATGAAAAAAAAAGTTGTTCACTATAGTGTATAGTCCTCTAAATAGTGGGTACCAAACATGCACTTATGGTGTCAATTTGAATTATAAAGTCCGAAAGAGAAGATATTCTATCTTTTGCAAGATATTTGGAAAGGAATATTACTACTCAAATGAACTCAATGCTGAATTTAAAGAACCTTAGAAAATTAAAGCCACTGCCTAGTGCATATATCTTCATGCATTCGAACAAAACTTATACAGAGTTCAGTCCTTATTTGTCTAAACCTCCGCTTATTGGAATGGTGAAATTTAAGGTGAGAGAATATAACTTCACCTCTTCATCCCTAATGCAGGTTTAGGTCATCTCATAGTTCTTTACAACTTCTTTACCCATAAATTTCTTCCAAACTGGATGCTTTTTCCAGATGGGCACATGTGTCCATTATGGACACGGTTATGTGTACCATAATGTACACATAGCACAACCCTTATTTTTGTTGGTAGAAAATATTAGATAGCACTGAAAAGTATTATGAAAAAAAAGTTGTTCACTATAGTGTATAGTCCTCTAAATAGTGGGTACCAAACATGCACTTATTGTGTCAATTTACTACTCAAATGAACTCAATGCTGAATTTAAAGAACCTTAGAAAATTAAAGCCACTGCCTAGTGCATATATCTTCATGCATTCGAACAAAACTTATACAGAGTTCGGTCCTTATTTGTCTAAACCTCCGCTTATTGGAATGGAGAAATTTAAGGTGAGAGAATATAACTTCACCTCTTCATCCCTAATGCAGGTTTAGGTCATCTCATAGTTCTTTACAACTTCTTTACCCATAAATTTCTTCCAAACTGGATGCTTTTTCCAGACCCTCTCAATCATGGAATCAATCGGGACGCCCTTTGTCTCCGGTAACAGGAACACAACAAACAGTCCCATGATCAATATCCATACAGCGAAAAAGAAGAAAATATATGCGCGCATGTTACACAACATAGACAAGAATGCCTGAGCTATGATGAAAGTGAAGAGCATGTTGGCGCTAACGGCGAATGCGAATCCTGCAGTTCTTGTCTCCAAAGGGAACGTTTCGCTCGGTATTAGCCAACCCATTGGACCCCATGACCATGCAAAAGACATAACAAACAAACACACAAGAACCACCACAACAGCTGCAAGTCCTTTATCAAGTGAACCAGTAGGCTTCAAATGAATAAGCAGAATTGATCCAATTGCCACCTGCATTGAATCACAAGAACAATTAGTAATACCAAAACTTACTGATATTTGCGTAGAGCAGAAGCTTTTAAAGATGTTAATGGTTATATAGTGTTCATGTACTTGATCCACTAGAATTCTAGCAGCTTCAGATGTCTGAATTGCTGTTTCACGACAATGTCTATAAGATGAATGCAGTAGAATGAGGATGATAAGATGGAAGTGTGGGGACACTAACAGAAGATATAAGAATCAAAACTATATGGCAACAAGTCGAGGTGGCATCGGTTGAAGATAAATTGGGGGAAAGACGGTTTAGGTAGTTGGGATATGTTTTGCATCGACTTAAAAGACTGATGTTCATAGAAGTTATGCAATCTACAAGGACAAGTAAAAAGAGGGAAGGGTAGAATAAACTAATACTCCCTTATTTAGGCGCTGGATCTAGTTGCTTTAGATCTAGCAACAAACCAAATGAGAAAAAAAGATTCATGTAGTCGACCTCAACATATGAATATAGGCATGTAAATTTGAATAAAAAATAAGATAGAATTTATGCATATATTTGTAGATAAGATTGAAAATATCATCACCATGCATATGAACATTTGCACGCAAGCTTGAAGAAGCAATTTCCGCCTCCCGACCCTATCAACAGCAACAATTGAGACAATAGTGCTCAAGACATTGACAATTCCCGTGATAACGGCAGACAGCAGCGAACTATCGCTCTTAAATCCGACCGTTTGGAACAGAACTGGTGCATAAAACATGATGGCATTAATTCCTGTGAACTGCTGGAAAACTTGCACAGAGATACCAATGATCAGTGGAGGCATGCTGGCACGCTTGAAGAGTTTCTTGTAAGGATGCTTGACTTGCCTTGCTATCTCACATGCCAGTTTGATCTGTTCAAGTTCAGATTCCACATCATCCACACCCCGGATCTTCCTTAGTGCTTCTTTCCCTTCAAACTCTTTTCCGCGTTCAATGAGGCTTGAAGGTGTCTCAGTGATGATAAGGGAACCTATAAAGAGGAATATGGCTGGTACCCCGGCTAGACCTAGCGCAATCCTCCATCCATTCGGATGAATTGATGTAACAGCATAATTCACAAGATTAGCTAGAAGAATCCCTATTGTTACAAAAAGCTGAAACAGAATATTAACAGCTCCGCGGTGTTGCATTGGTGCAACTTCTGATAAAAACAGAGGAACTGACTGCATTTTCAGATATAATTTCAGTTATAACTGCGAAAAAATTCTTAATTTTCATAACCAAATTCACAAAAAACTGTACGAGAAATACAAAAACAATGAAACTTACTTACCTCATTGCCAAATCCAACTCCAATTCCAAAAAGAATTCTTCCAATGATTAACAGGGCTTTGTTTGGAGCTAGTCCACTTACTATAGCTCCAAGAATGAAAAGTATCGATGCCAAACCGATTGTAGGTTTCCTACCAAGCAAGTTGCAGGCCTTTGAGGCTCCAAAGCTTGCAACAAGGGCAGCAAGGTATAAAGAAGATGTGAAAAGCTGAAGCAATTGATCATCATATTTGCAATAATTGTTTTCCTTGGCATGCAATTTCCTCTCATATATAGCTGGAAAGAACTTTTTCAAGAAGTCATCCATGGAAGTCACTCCACCTAAAACCACCACAAAGAAATAATTCCAATTATGAGATAGATAATAAGCGAAATGAAACGAAAACAAGCAAATTACACATAGATTTGTGGTAATTCATTCTCAGAATGAGAGCTACGTCCACTTCTTGATGCTGCAGATCTTTCCTTATAATCAAGTAAAATAGGAAGTTTTCTCACACCTCTTTATCACCAAAAAATAAAAATAAAATAATAAAAAATTGGGTTGATCTGCATTCGAGGAAATAATCAAAATTACGATTGAGCTCTACGGAGTGCAAAAAAGCAATCTTGTAACCTTCCTACTTGCGGATCATAAATCATTCTCCTAAATAGTAGCAAATACACGCATAAACACAAATATACGAAATATTTAAGGACAATGAAGAAATACAATTTGGATCCATTTCATTGATGGATCAATTCAAAACATTTTCTTTATACAACATATTATCGATTATGTCACAAAAAGCAATTTCTTGCAACACTTAAAGGGCATATTATGTAGAAGGCTAAAATCTTATTTATTACACAGTCTGATACTATATGTGAAGCAAGCACTAAATCGGTAAGCAGTACGCATATACCTGAAATTCCAATATCATAGCCAAACATTAGCCCACCAAAGGCAGCAAATATCCAACATGCTATAACATAAACAGTAATTTTCGATCCGAAAGGCTGCCCAAAACCGGAGGGCTCGACGCTTGTCATCTTTTCGTCCGCTAAATGTCACTCAAACCTAAATTTTAACAGAAAAGAAATGAGAGTGTATCTCTGTATTTGTCTGATTCTTGGAATGTAAAATAAACTAGTGATTTGTCCCCAATTCAAATAAACAAAAATTCTTCGAACTTCATCATCTCACAAGCAAGTGGGGAATATTTTCTCGACTTCCTTTTCGAAAGGTGCTGAAAATAAACTCATAATTGGATAAGTGAATGGATTTGACATATATAGAAAGTTTAGTTAGTGATTCCACTAATGGGGCATGGCCATATAACCCATGAGAGAACAAAAAGGATCTAGTTTCTTCGAATACCACAGAACTACAGGTCTTAAGGAAAGAAACTACTTCTTGAAATGGATTATCTTGTTTTTTAATCCCCCTAATTTTGAGGAAGAAAATAAGGCAAATGGCACCATTACAACGTAAAGAGGAGAGGATATGATTGATCAAATGTTGTCATGTTTCCTAATTCTGTCTGAATTTAGACCATGCAAGAGACAAAATCAAGACTTTCGACCTTGACACGAGTTACTTGTATCTTTTATGACATGCAACTGGTAGACGAAAATGATGAGAAGATTTTAACCTTTAAAAAAAAAAAAACTAATTAAGTCCATCAAGTGTTATAGTACTTCTAATGAAAGTAGCACTTCCATAACTATGGAGGTAAATTTCTGGTCTCCCTCCTCTTTGTTCACTATTTTTTTTTTTTTTTTGATGACTCGGGTATTCAAGCTTCACTTGACTAATTCCGAGAAGTGGCGGTCTTCCACTTGTTCGTCACCCAGGTAAATTGGTTGCGATTACAACTTATACACACTTAGACCGAACATTTAGGAAGCAATTATTCTCTCTGTGGTGTGTGGATCCCCCTTTATGACGTGCATGCGGGACTCTCAAAGGGGTAACAAAGTGCATCATGATTTTGCTCCACAAGATATCTGTATTCCCACATAAATGTTGCCTTCCAGTTGCCACAAGGATTAGAACCTCCGATATTTCGTAAAGAATCCTCCTACTTTATCACTGTATCATGCCCATGAGGGCATTTGTTCACTATTTTTCTTATTAATAAACATGGTAAACCTAGTCCCATTAGGTCTAGGTAGTTTTAACTTCAAAACGAAAATAAAAAACTAATTTAAAATGAGTTTACAACACGCTAGGTATATAGAGGAGCCAAATTAATAAAAATATAAAAAACTCATATAATTATAATTACATATCATAACAATATATTTAGAAATTAATCAGGAGGTAAATAGGGTTTTTCCCCTATTTTCATTTATCCTTTCCTCTTCTAAATGGATCATCATACTGTCATAGCCAAGCACCGAACAATTATATTAATCATTTTCATTATCATTTTATTCCTGCCCCTTTGATGTCATGGCCATCGAGCATTTATAAACTAGTCCGCTCAATTTGAACCACTTTTTGACAAGTTTAGAGTATTTTCAAAACGAAAAATAATAAAAAAAATCTCAAGTTAGATTAATTCGTGAAATGCACAAATTTTATATTTGTGAGAGATTAATAATTGAGCTTGTTTGAGAACGTTTTATAAATGTTTTAAATAATAAATAGATAAAAAAAATGGACAGCGAATAAATGTGTAGTACTTGTTAGTCCCACAAACAGTGTGGATAAAAATTGATTTGATCAATTATAAATAGTTCATAAACATTAGAGTACTCGAGAGAGTTGATTGATTTTTCATGAAATAAATAAATAAATATTGAATGTTATTTATTTTCTCTGATTTGATTTTTAGCAAATTTTGTTGAGTTAAATTAGGGGTTAAACTTGAATAATTTAATCATTTATTGAGTTCCTAAGATATTTTAACAAAAGAAAGGTCAAGGGTCATAATCCTAGCACTCAATGATTTGACTTTTAGCAAATTTTGTTGAGTTAAATTAGGGGTTAAACTTGAATAATTTAATCATTTATTGAGTTCCTAAGATATTTGGAAAAGACATCTTACAAATAGTGAACAAATGAATGTGAGAATCATATCCACCAACAATATTTATTCACTTTTTAAGGTATCTTCTTAAAGTTTTAACAAAAGAAAGGTCAAGGGTCATAATCCTAGCACTCAATGAATGAATGTGAGTGTCAAATCAATTAGCACCTAATCCTAAGCCAAAGGACTATAATGTCTGTTTTAGTTACACCAACTACTACCCAAAAACTTTTGGTATCATATAATTGAAGTATTTCGACAGATAAATTAAGTTATAAAAAAGAAGATAAATTTAATTATCTAAATCTTGCCATCGAGAGTTACGATATTAAAAAAATATTAATATTCACCAATTCTGTAACTGTCCGTCAGTCAATTACTCAATCTATTCATTATTGTTTGTGAAATGTAAACAATACAGATGGAGCCTCGATCATTACATGAATGCTATTTGACCATAGTTGTACAAAATAGCAACGACTTGAATTGATGTGTTATCTCTTATTTTGATTGGGTACAAAATGTATAGGGAAACGGCAATGGCCTTAATTGATATTTGCACATATATTAGATAATTCATATCAATGTAGAAAACAAGCTCCACCAAGAAGGGAACAAACGCTAATCCATCCAAGTCTCTCCTTGTTTACATAAATAGTAGTATCACCTTCTTACATTTCGTGTCACCAAGAAGGGAACAAACACTAATCCATAATTATTTAATGCATGATATATAAGTATATATGTGATTTAACATTGCAATTTTACATTTAATACTTGATATTCTACCTTATTGCATAATTATTTAATGCATGATATATAAGCATCTATGTGATCATTGCAATCTTACATTTAATTCTAAGCATATTTAATTTTTTGGTGTTCAATTCTCTCTATCAAAGTAGAGAATCTCAAGCAATTTCGGGGCTTTAGGCAATATTTTTTAGAGGGAATTCCCAAAAATAATTGAAAACAAATGATCCTTGTAAACATTCGTTGAAAATCGTTTATGATATTATTGTAAGTGATTTGATGGGATTTGGAGGAAATCGATATTTGTCGATTATTTTGGGCTGAATTACTAATATTGATATCATCAATTATAATCAGTGTACCTCAATTAGTGATTATCGACGCCAATGTTATCAATGATGTGATTGACAATCATTTGCATCATTGACAAAACTTTATTCTTTCATTATTTTTAATTTTTTTCCTGATAGAATATTATATCGGTAACTTACGATATCTTTTTATTTTTTATATTAATGTTGTATAAGATTTTTTTTTTTTTTTCTAACTGTTAAATCCTTATTGACAAATTTTTTCTAACAATCATGCTATGTGTACATTTGAGTTGACACCTCCTCACATGGGGTGGGACCCGAATGTAATAAAATAATCGTGAGCCCCATCCATGTGAGGGGAATGTTAACTCCTGAATGTACAAATAGCATTATTGATTTTCTAATAGTAATTTGATGGCCTCGAATTCACTTAATTGTTTTTAATAAACAGATTTCTAAGTACCCTGATGAAAGGGTATTGGCACTTGAAGGTGCAGAAAGCTGTCTTCATTAGTTTCTAGGTTATAAAACATGATCGTTACATGATCTTCCTAGGGAATTCTACGTATATTTGAAATCCTCAGTGTCTACTATTAGTGTCCAAAACCAAAAATAAAAATAATGAAACTTAAGGAATTCAAATAAGTAGAAAATCGACTTCTTCAGTTGTTTCTCGGATGATTATACGATTCTAGCAATTTCACGTAAAAAATTCATTTTTTTATCATAAAGAACATCATTTTACAAACCGTAAAATTATGGTAAAACTAGACTCATTAATATAAAATTTTCAAATGGTTTCACCCTTAAAGAGTTCCTGAAAATCCCAGATTTAAATATGAAGTTTTTGCTCATACAGAAAACATTGTTTTTCGGTGAACTTCGAAGATACATCTTTCTGATCACATATCCGTTTTAACTACTTATCTACGTGTAAATTAAGGTCATAACATATGATATAAGCATATGGAATTTTAGAAGAAAATATGACGAATAGATGCATGAAATAGTAAATGAAATTTACTAATCTACGAAAAAGTAAATCTCGACTCTAATACCAACTGTAACGATCCAAATTTCTATTCTGAATCGTTACTAATAATTATTACGTTTTGTGCACAAATTTAAAAAGGCATTATACATATAGAGTGAAATATGAACTATGCATTTGTTTATAACTAAAACTTCAATATTTTCAAAAATTCAACATGACGACACATAGAAAATAATTTTCAAAGAATGTTATAGTATTGAATCAAATTAAATAATTTCAAGACCCTAAGCTAAAAAATGCTAAAGTAAAACGAGCACTAATTTTACTTTTCAAATCTTTCCATCAATCCAAAGCACGTTGGCACCACTAGTTGACCACTCATCCATCCAATTTCGCATTAATTTGTAAAGGGAATCTTGAAAAAGATAGGCATTTCAAAAATTACATAGTGAATACGTGCAATTCAATCTCTGAATAATGTTAATCATAATAATAAACAATCCATTTCACATTTCATAGTCAGCAACCAAGTCATATCAAACGAAGAACTCTACACATTGTAACTTACGATATCTTTTTATTTATTTTATTAATGTTGTATAAGATTTTGTTTTTTTTTTCTAACTCTTAAATCCTTATTGACAAATTTTTTTCTAACAATCATGCTGTGTACATTTGAGTTGACACCTCCTCACATGGGGTGAGACCCGAATGTAATAAAATAATCGTGAGCCCCATCCATGTGAGGGGAGTGTTAACTCCTGAATGTACAAATAGCATTATTGATTTTCTAATAGTGAGCAATCAAGTCGTATCAAACGAAGAACTCTACACATTTCTATATGACATTTAAAAAAAAAAAAAAAACTGATCATATCGAATGAAAATTTTTATACTTTTCATAAGTACCAAACCAAACCATATCGAATGGAAGAGGATATTAATATGAAATCTGGAAAATTAGATGCCAAACTATAAATTTTCAAATGTGTTGAAGGGCAAATATTGAGTATGATGAAAAAAAATTAAGTTTTTTTTTTAATGGTATAAATGAAAAGTCTCCAGATTCCCATCTATACAACCACATTAACCTTAGTTTTAATTCATATAAAAATCAAATTTTGACTCTTCATTCCTGCTGGAACCCGATCACTTACAGCTAAAAAGTTATGTCAAACAACCCCTCAATCACGTAAATCATGAGTTGCAAAAAGTATCATAAAATTTACTTTTAACAATCTTTTTGTGATTGAAAAACTACGAAACTTGTACCATTGTATTCCTTATATTTTTTCACTTAATTTCTGTCTTTATGTCCAAAATCTCGACTTGACTCAAATTATACCGGACAATTTAAAAGATTCAACAAAAGACGAACAAATCCACATCTGCTCTACATCAAGCAATACGGGGGAGTAATTTCCGATATAACAATAAAAAGAAGACATGTAGGTGGATCTGACTCATATTGGTTTTTGGGGAGAGAACTCCGATGCTGAAAGCTTAGCATACATGTCTGCTATTTCTTTAGCAAAATATGCTTTTGCTTGTGGCCTTTTAATCTGGGAGAGAAAGGACAGTACAAAATCAGAAGTTTTCAGATTAGCTTTGCACCTTATAAAATGATAATGCACCGATAAATTGCACTTGCCTTGAATGTTGGAGTGAGCAACCCGTTCTCGAGAGTAAAAGGTTCGAGCACCAGAGTCACGGATTTTGCAAATTCAAAACCCCTCAGCTAGAGATTGACATGCATCAGAAAACGTAAAAAGAAAATACTGACGCATGACTACTGAAGAAAATACAAATGCATGACTATTCTTTAGACGTGATTGGTATGGTCAACTGGACAAGATAAAATAGATTAGCTAATGAGTCTCACGTGTGTCTCTTCCTTGATCATGTTCCATACATGTTATTCATGGCACTCATATATTCGGTAAGGTGGACTACATAAGACTAGACAGTAGTATTGAGCAAGAATAAGTAAGAATTGTATGTGTTGCATTGTCTTATATTGCATACCAAACATGACCTCGATGCATAGCTAATACCTGAGCTTCCCTTGCAACTGCATCCATGTCAGCCAGGACTGCAGCCTTTGCTCGTGGATCAACACATAATTGTTTCAAGTCTACATACTGCACTCACACGCGGAAAAGTCCCACATAATTGGTGGTGGAAAGAGAAATGTCATAAAACTCCCTAAATATATAATTAGGGCCATCTATTCCAATCACATTTTTTTCCAATGCATATGAGGAGTTCCTAAGATTCAAAAAAGATGTAACTGTTCTTCATGATACTAATGAAAAGTGTCAAATATCAGCCCAATCTAAAAATTTAAGAACCTCAGTTCCCATATTTATATTTCATGTTGCGCCAATTACAATAACAGAATCCTTAAGCCATCATTTAGTATGAGAATCAGAAACATGCATTTTTCTCGAGGATTTTGAAGATACTTCAGCAAAAACCAAAGGGGGTCATAACCTTTGAAGCTATAAATGTGTGTGGCGAAAATAAAAAATAAATAAATCAAGCTTTGAACTCGCCTCGATGCCTTCAGCTGCTGCCCATTTTTTTAGCATGTCATGATCTACCGAAATGATAGCAACAAGTGAAGACTTCAGGCTGTCACCTACCCAAACATGCAAAAAGTAAGTAGTTTGTGTGTGTGTGTGTGTGTGTCAAGGGATAAATATCAAATCGAATAAACATGACATCAACACATAAGGGCTTGGGATACTCTTTTAAGAAGCAACTTGGTCTTAAGATGGTATTAAAGTCCATTAAACTCAAACATACAATTCAATCTCGCTAAGACTCAAACAAGCTCTAGAATTTCAAGATCAATACTCTCAAACGAGCCACCATCTTGTGGGGCATGTTAAGGGATAAATTTCAATTGAATAAACATGAGATAATTAACAAACAAATAAGAGCTTGAGCTACTCCTCTTAATAAGGTAAACTTTTTTAAGATAAAAACCAAGTCTTCAGAGAGAATTTTGCAACATTTTATTCTTACCATACACTAAGCACTGTGCAACAAACTTGCATTTTGCATATGCATTTTCTATTTTCTCAGGTGCAATGTACTCCCCCTGTGACAACTTGAAAATGTTCTTTTTCCTGTCAAGTGAAAAAAGTAATTAACAATTTGCATAATATTCTCATCAAACTGAGGTTAAATACAACAAAAATTGCTGTAAAATTTTCACAAGAACAGAAAAATATTGACCTAATGTTGGTTAGCATACATTGAACTATTAATCAACAATATTCTATCTTTATATTGGCAATAGGCATAAGAATATCCCTCCTTCAATTTCTTTGAGGTTAATCATCATCAGTTATGTTCTTATTCTTTGACAATTTCCTCAAAAGTAATCACCAAATGTCGAGTTCTTACCTATCAATTATCTTTAATCTCCCTCCAGGCAACCACAAACCTATATCTCCAGTATGAAGCCATCCCTGCTCATCAATTACTTCCTTCCTGGAAAAATTTATTGCATCATCATACGCGTTTGACTTAAACATTTTAGTGTTTAGTAGGGAGGATTGGAGAACATTAGACAGAATTAAGGAGAAAAAAATAAATAAAATCTTATACAAAATATTGTCCAATCTAGTCCAATACTACATACTAAACATGTACTTTAGGTTAGTGCAAATATTGAGATCAACATAACAAAAAGAAAAGCAGGTACGTCTGGACTTCATCTTTGTAGTAGCCTCGGAACACTATGGGGCCCCGTACACATATCTCACCCCGAGGATGGGGCTGGTCCTCAGCAGTATAGTTCATTTCTGGAACATCTACAAGCTTTATTTCTGACATAGAAAAATGAAATATATAGTTTCTTCAGCGTAAGTGTTACATTATTGAAAGAAAAAATCAATTTTTATATGCACAATCACGCACCACAAGAAGGGCAAGGAGCCCCGACATGACCAGATAACATATCGGTCTCGTCCATAATGCTTATAACACAAGAAGCCTCTGTCATTCCATATCCTTCTACAACTATACAACCGAAGCACCTGAAAGCCCAAACTTCTCAATTCGCCAGCAAACAATTTCAGCACATGACTGCAGTAGAATTCCATGCTAGTGTAGGGAAAATTGTACCATTGGTCCATAATTAGCCCGAATAGCAAGTTGATCCTAACCTTTCAACATAGTTGCACAAGGAGTCAGCATGGAAGCCGTCTGAAACTCTTTTAAATTGTCATTTTCCACCACGTGTCCAACTTTATGAAGCTAGGTTTGTTTTCCAACTTGAGTTGGGAAGAGAGTTTTGAGAAGTGAGGCCTTTTCATGAGGGTCGCATGGAAATTTAACAAAATTTTGGCGTTTGTCATCATTGGAGACTGATTGTGCAACTATAATGAACGATAGAAAAAAATTTAAGCAATAGGTGGGGGACCAATGATGCAATTTTTCCTGCTAGTATATACAAGAGATTGAACTTACACTCGCAGAAAGTCCATGACTTCTGGAGACAAGGGTGAGGCGCCTGAAACCATGTTACGAACATGACCTCCTAGCATTCCCTTTATTTTATTGAATACCAACCTGTCCCACATGGGTGATGGTTTCTTGCCTGAAACAATCACGTGAATCTATTATTATAAATGGCCAAAGGGTGAGAGTGGGATAGTATAATGTGTCACCTCATTAAAAAGTTTAAACCGTTAAAGGGAGAACACATTTATTCACTGAAAATTAGTCTTACAACAAGTTCTTTGTAAGAGACAGCTGACAACAGCAAATCCAGGCCACAAAGGAGCCTAGCATGCTAGATGCATGTGAATATAGCAACCAAACGATATTACCATTAAGTATTGCTTGCTTCTTAGCTTTGTAGGCGGCATTAAATAGTCTTTCCTTGAGACCACCGGATGACTTCACAGCATTCATAACTCTGTAACAAAGCATTTGGTTGGATTTTCGCATGAGTAGAAATTGCAGAATTTAAACACAGTGAACATGTTTACCCATCATATATCCGATTATACAACCGGGGAACGCTGCAAAATATAGTTGGTTTTAGAACTGCCATGTCCTCCAATAATTTCAAATTGTCCTACAAATGGAAAACAATTATCAGTTATTAAAGTTCAATGACAACAATCTCTTCTAGTAATCATCCATGATAGCAATAAAATTTCTGATTCTACTAATCAAGCCTCTTTTCCTGCAAATACATATAGTGAGCTCTAACTATTGCAAAATAAATAAATAAATAAAATTATTTTCTGGCACAACAATGGAATTTTGATTATTGAATAAACAAGAAAGGCTAAAAGTTTCCTTCATGCATACAGAAATGAGTTCACCGTCCACCCCACCAAAAAAGAAACAAAAAAAATCTTTATTGATTTGGAAATGAAGAATCATACTTTTCAGCAAAAAAGTTTTAGGAAACAAGAATTCGAGACATACTGAACACAGAATAATTAATAGCGAAGGAATTACGTAATACAATGTTTTACTGATATTATGTTTTATTTTGGGATAGAAAAAATCGCCCCAAGTTATATTTTAACAAAAGAAAACAAGAAAGTGTGCGAAGTTGAGTTTCATACTCCTTGATAAAATCCAGACGCTCCTCCAAAGTATACCACTGATATTTGGTTAGCCCGTTCATAGATGTGTGCCAGAGGAAGATATGATATATAACTGGCAAGGGAGTGAAATTTTACTCTAACCTGGAATGTTGAGTGAAAAGTAGAATGTATCTGATCGAACTAATAACAAAACAAATAGGGTGTTCAAACTTTATACTCACAGATCAGAGGGATATAATTTGATGCCCATACTTGCACCAGCAACATTGGCAATCAAATTTCCGTGGGTCAGCACAGCTCCCTTTCCATAATTACCGAAATAATTACACACTTAATTTACTTAAATTGGAAAATTAATAATCTGATAGCCTCTAAAAGAAAATACCTTTGGTGTTCCAGTTGTACCACTTGTGTAGCATACTGTAGCAACATCGTCGGGTCTTGGTGGGCTGAAGGATTCAAGGCTGCTGAGGCCCTACAAGAAATTTGTACGACAACTCAATAAAAAAAACGACAAAATAAATATTGCTTCATGAGCAGAAGAGAACTGCTTAGGAAACTGTGTGGTGTAAATTCATCAATGAATAACTTGAAAAGTAAAACTGATAGAGAATTAGAGATAACTCACTTGACTCAGTAATTTTGAGTATGATATAACCTCGACTCCTATTGCCGATGGAAGTGATGGCATTTGGCTATCAATCCCTCCAACCACCTAAAAAACAGTGAAGCAAATGAAGCACTTAAGGAGAATTTCAATCTTTTATCAAGAAAATGGAGAGTCAGCATCATAATGTGCATCATGACCAAAAAGACGGGAAGGGATAAGTGTGCTCACAACAATGAGATGTACGGTAGGAATCTCAGATAAAAAGCTCAGCAGCTGCAACTCAAGTGCAAAAATAAGAAAATAGAACCCTCATTTAAAATAAAATAAAAAAGGAGAGAGAGAGAGAACGGAAAGAACATAAAGCTAGAGATTGTCCAATTATGCCATTGTGCTGTTTTCTACTTATCTAGAAATGATTACCAATGAAAATTTTGTTCACTATCAAATCACATCCATAACAGACTCTAAAATTCTTGAAAACATTAAAAGATGGATTTAAAATCACACAAAGATTGTATAATAACTTCCGAGCTTATGGAAAGTTGTATCTTTTGCATTATACCTTCCTAGATGACCAAGAGAAACAAAAAATAATTAGAATACTAAAACTCACAATGTTTAACGTTTGAGGCACACAAAATATAGCTTGTGCAGCCGCATGATTCACAATATATTTGACAGCGTCCGGACCTGCATAGTGAACCAAAAAATAATTCTACGTTATGGTTTCTGACCATATGGAGAAAAATGACTTCAAAATTCTCTGATAACTGACCAAGAGTATCATATAAAGGAACTGAAATGAGTGAATAAGCAGAGCAGGCATGATCAACAATCAGCCATTCGGGTCTGTTGATAAAATATAGTCCAACACAGGATCCCTGTAAACAGAACCATCAGATAAAGAGAATGTCGGCATCTAATAGTAATTCAGTTTATATACGAATGAAAAATTCAGAGGCTTTTACATTTAAAAAAGGCCTTTCAATACAAGAACTATATTTAATCTGTAAAAAGAATATGCAACGAATAAAATATTTTTGCTTGAGTAGCTTGCCTTTGCTATCCTGTGTTTAACCAGACCTGAACCAAGAGCTGATCGTGCAGCACCTGCTTCCCCATAGGTCATCCACTGATATCTATAACATTGTATGGATAAAGCAGATTTTAAAAAAATAATAAGAAAAATAGAGAAGGTATTTAGTTGAAATGGAAACTTACTCCCCTACGCTCCCATCTTCCCGAACTCGAGTACCTAAGTATTTGTAGTCGCGGAATGTTTCAACTGCATGCCTATGCTCAGGAAGTGAGAAAAGGATGGTTTGATAAATGTTATTGAAAGAAGGAGTATCAACTTTATAGGACAACTAAGGTGAATTTAACCATTTGTATTTAAGGTTACTTACACAAAATTATCATGCAAGGTAGCAATCTTAGGATGATCAACAAATCTGCTCACAAGCTTAAAAGGTTCACGTCGAGATCTGTATAAGAACTGTATCTTGGTTACGAGGTCAAGAAAAAGCAGACAGAAAAATTTATAAGTAGACAGTTTCAACCTGTAAACATTCCATTTCCCAGTCTGCAATTTCTCCGGAAGCACTACACTATACCCTTCCTCTGCCAATACCGG
This sequence comes from Fraxinus quadrangulata, assembly GCA_903798255.1. Taxonomy (NCBI): domain Eukaryota; kingdom Viridiplantae; phylum Streptophyta; class Magnoliopsida; order Lamiales; family Oleaceae; genus Fraxinus; species Fraxinus quadrangulata. The sequence continues at coordinate 17,930 of CAIGRB010084388.1, read as the reverse complement.
CATTAAATATTAATGCAGGGAAGAAAACAGAGACTTCTCTTATGAATGGTTAATGATAATTAAACAAGCATAACGAAGCAATAGGAATATACATTTTTTACATGAGAAAATTTGCAATGCAATGACTATTCAATTTAAGACAAACGGTAGTATAAATTTGCAATTACATTATGTAGATATAGACGGCCATGGAGAAGTAATCAATTCTTCCATGGGTTAGAAATTATATATGAATACCCTTCTGACACCCACATCAAAATTACGTAAATTGTTTCTCCCTTCCTCTCGAGATTAAAGATTAGATAGCTCATTCCTCAAGCAGTAGAAATTTAATAGTCATGACACAGTATGCACTTTTTTATCACAACGGCCAAAATTATGAAATACAACACTCAACTGAACTAAACAGGGTCGGTATCCCAAACTTATCTAACATCTGCTACATACTCTTCTTCTACTCAATCAAGGATCACCTTCAAAGTTAAACCCAAACGACCAGGACCATCAAATGGATATTAGACTTCAAATGATGTTAATCTTAATATTTTAGCCTCTATAGTTCAATAAAATTTTACGTAAAGAGCGTAAAAAATGTTCAATGGTCTTGAGTTACTTGCAGCTATTGCGTATCTAATACAAGGATCAAATAAGCATTAAAAAAAAAGACATGATTGTTGGTGGGAATGCCTTGCAATAGCTCAAAGATTAGAACTGAACCCTAAAAATAAGTTTCAGTAGATTCCAGATTGGTGTTTGTCGCTCTCCTTGTGAAAATATATGTCCCTCCCAAATGATGCACAAAGATCCAAACTTGCTCTAGGATACAATGGAATGAAGAAATATGTTTATCGGCGTTTATGCACTAACCCAATACTAGCACGCCAGCAAAGTAGAGGCTGAAAAGCCTGTTTGCCACAGCCAAACGCAGCTAAGCAGGCTGCAAGTTGTGGCCTCGGCTGGCCGGACATTTCCGACCTCCGTTCCTATGACCTATCCCTTTAGTTCCTTGTTCTTAACACGAACCAATGACTTAAGATATGTGCTACAATGTCAAAACGACATTATTAGGAAATCTTCCCATCAATGATTCATGCTTCCTTGTGTACAATTTCTTTCACTTCCACAGTTGCGTCTTTTATATGAATCCTTAAACCTAATACTCAAATAATTATGGACAAGCAAAAACACAAAAATTACATCAAGCAATTTGGCCATTGAATATTAGTCGACCAACTATAATCATTCACAGTTCTCTCCTCCCCCACTAGTCGTTTTGACTCCGCCACTGCTTGCATAGTCTCAACCTTGTGAAATAGCTATTTAAGCCTCGATTAACAGTATGTGGAACTATTTGCTCGAATTCCTCAAACCTCGCTCCTTAAACGTCTTATACAACAACAGAAAAATCAATTTTTTATAAATTTGAAGCCAGCTACATAAATTTTTTTCGCCAATCTGTTCAGCGTCAATGTCTAATAATGTTCTAAAAATCTTGATGAAGCAGTAATACAAAAAACCGAGATCGTTTACAACCCAACAGCAAAAATTCACTACTCCAAGCTCAACGTGAGGAAATTCTCACGAGCCATTATGTGTTGAAGAACAATAACCATTACCCCTTTGCTATATGGAATTAGATGCAATAGCTTGAGAATTGTCACGGGAGACGCACCATTTCACTCTACTTGGAGGCTTGAATAATCCTCATCGTGATATCATAAAAGAGAACATTGTAAACAATTTTATGCCATCTACTTAAAATTTATTATATATCCAGACATCCAACGAATTTATCTTTTCTTGGTACATACTGCACATCCAATCCATCCTCACCTCCCACCCAAAAAAAAATATTGTTGTCAAAATTAATAACTTGTACAATCAAAGGAAGAAAAAGTAGAAACCAAGATGAAGTGAGGTATGGTGTAGCAGATCTCCTTAAGATATAGTTCACGTGCAGAGGTACCGTAGGATTATCGGATGTTTGTCTCCCAAGGTACAATGTTTTTTCCAAAGTTAGTACTGCACTATACCAATCTTGCCGATCGAACCAAAGTATTGACAATATTCTTCTCGAACAGAATAGATACGAACTAAAATGCTCAAATAGAATTTTTATTTCTTGAAAATAATTCGAACGTATTTCACTTCAACAAAATAAAAACATTAGAATTTTCAAAGAGATGAGAGTATTAGAAGTCAATTTTAACTTGAATTGATTTGGTGTAGTAAATACGGAAATAGGAGCCATATTTATAAATTTTCAAGTGGCTTTTCAAAATTATTGCATCTTTTGACATAAATTTCATATTTAATAATACCCTATCAAAAGGTCGTGAGTTTTCATTATATACCTTTTTAATAGTCGCAATCAATCTGAAACATCGTGCCTTTTCAATATGCACCCTTTGCATTTTAAAAGTCACGACTATCATCGCACCAATTGGAGATTTTTCCAATTCATTCTTATAAAAATTAACCATTAATTCCAATAAATTTCATTCTTAATGAGATAAGAATCAAAATGAAATTTGGAATTCCCCTTTTATTCCTCATTTTACTTTTATTTGGGTTATTTACTTATTTAAAGTCACAACAACACTCATGTGAACCACCAGATAAACAGCAAAACAAAAAAAATGTGACCTTTATACACTCGTAACCTCCAAAAAACACACACGAGAGAAAAAGGGATACCGGAAAAGAACTCGCCGTCGGTGGGGTGGCGGCGGAGAAGCGGTGGTCGATCCCCGGCTGTGGAAATCAGATGATTCTGTACTATATGAAGGCGTCTTTCGGCTCTAGAATCCATGTTTTTAGTTCAAATGGTGGAGTAATCACAATGTTTTATCGTACTTTCAGAACTTCCCAGGCTTAAAATTGTCCGAATAAATCAAGAAACGTGTGCAGACAACTACATTTATCCGCAAACTGAGTAACTGACACACACAAATACATACACGACAAAGAAATAGATGGGTTCGAAGTTCCATGCCGGCATGAACACTTTCACTTCATGCGTACTGTAGGAAAAATTATATTATTAGTCCTCAACTTATTGCTCGACTAGCAAATTAGTCTATGATCTTTAAAATGAAGAAAGTTATTTTAGTCTCCATCGATCCCGAATCTATTTTATATATGTCTCTAATTCTTAATAGAAAGTAAGTTCGTTCTCAATATATAACTATAGTCCCCATTTGGTTCAACTTAAAAAATATATTAAAATCTAAGTTACAGTTAACAATTAATTTTAACCTCATATTTTATTAAATTCACAATTTTTCAACCACTTGTTTCATGAAATTTTATCAAAATCTCTTAAAAATATTTTTTTTCATCTTAACCAAACAAGGGCATGATTTCATCTTTATTGAGTTTGAGGACTTTATTATTAAAGGCTTATTTGTCAAATATTTTATTTTAAATTATTTTCGACCACACATTATATAGATTCCACAACTTTTTATCAAATTTTAATCACACATTAAAAAAAAAAAAAAAGAAGAATATCGTCTTTCTCTCGAAAAATTATGTGCCAAAAAGGTTTGAGACAATTGATTAAGGAAATCAATGCTATTAATGTTACATATGATAGGCGTCATTATACACGCTCAATGTGTGTATCTGCATGTAAGAAGCGTCTAAAGTTTGGTGTTAAGTGCCGGTGAAGGTTGCTTAGCACAAGCATGGAGCTTAACTTTTTATTTTAAGTAAATTTCATATAAATAAATAAAAAAAAAATTTATAGTCGAAGCTTGAAAGTTAAAATAAGCAGAAAGGTTGAATTATTCTAAGATGGTTAAAAGTAAAATGAAAAAAAAAACCGAGTTATATTAATATGTGAGCAGTTTTATGGTAGCATTTTTTGCTCACATTTGAGGATGTCAACGGACCAATTTGAGCATATGCTCCCTTACGGGACAATCGAACTTAGGTCAATAACTTGTAACAATGGTTCTTAATTTTTTCAATTTTTATAGACTTTACCCTAATTTTCAATTTATATCAACGAATGTCAATAATCTTTCAAAAATATGCAATTGGATTCCATGTGGATGGAAATCATTCATTGACAGTTAGTTAATTAAAAAAGTTGATTTTAACCATATTTGTTAAGGGCAAAATGATAAGTTGGTTAATTCCATATTATAGAACCCAAACAAAATCAGAAAATAAAAATAAAATCATAAACACCTTATCTTCCACCCTACCCCCAACCTCCCAATCAAAACCGCCCCTCTTATTCTTCTCTGACTAGCCCTACCAAAAAAAGTCACAATCGCCACTTTCGACCCACATTACCACCGCCATCACCACAACTCCCCTCACCACCACCCACTACCAGTTTCGACACCCTCCACTGCCACCTTTCAACCTACTCCACATTTCTCATTGTAGATTTAAAAATAAATCAAGAAAACTCACCTCATATTCGAAAATCAAACCAAGAAAACTTACTCACGGTCGAATGACAGCTATCGCCGCCCCCACACAATGTCGCAACTAAATTGATACCATCACCACCATCTCAAACCGCCAACAGCCTTTGCAACGAAACCTCATAGCCAAGAGTGAAATGATTATCAAATCCTCTGCAATTTCAAAACCTCAAAATTGACACCAAAAATCTAATAATCGAATCTCTACCAATCGCCACCATCACTAACAATTGTCAAATCTCCACACAACCACAATCGAATATCATAAAATCGAAAAATGAAAATCAAAACAATTATAAAGTTTCAACAAATTAATTAAGTTGTTGAATCTTATGCAATTTTCTCCTTAAATAGCAATTTCTTGTCATAAAATAATCATAAACCACAATGAAAGAGGACAAACGTAAGGGGCTATAATGGAGAGTTCATCGACCGCCGTGGCTCCTTTACTTGGTTCTGGGTTTTTCATGATAGTGGGGGTGGGGAGGGGAAAGGCAGGTGGGTACATTTTTTTTTTCTTTTTCCCTTTTTTAGTATTTTATGTAAACTTTGTGGATTTACCATCTTGCCCTTACAAAATTTGACCAAAATCAATTTTTTAGTCAACTAAAGGTCAAATTGATGGTTTCCATCCGTTTGGGCCCTAGTTGCATATTTTTATAAGGTTAGAAACGTTCGTTGGCACAAATTGAAAGTTAGAGGTAAATTTTACAAAAATTAAAAAGGTTATGAACCGCTAGTGCAATTTTCCCTTAATTTTATCATCCTTAAAAGTGAATTTTTCCAACTCATCTCTGAAAAAGATTGCACTTGAATATACACATTCTATGGTTTTATTGTCAAAGGAAAAAAATAATCTTATATTGAATATTTATCGAAACCCATTAAGTTCAAACGAACAATTTGATCCGATCAAAACTAAAAAAAAAATGAACACTTGAATTTTGAGATTGATTTGCTCAAACAAATCATCATCTTGTATGGACATGTTCAGAAAAAAAAACACATATCAACTAGTTATTGAAACATAAACCAACATATAAAAACTTGATTTACTCGTCTTAAAGAGTTTTTGACATTTTAAGATTGAAACAAGTCTAATAAGTAACTAATAGATCCTCAATATTTTAAAAGTTACAAGTTAACCTTCAACATCCCCCAACTCATTATAGATTATTTAATTCAAATTCTAATTACCATCTCAAGTCAAGAAACAAAACCTAAATTTACAATTTTCAGTATTCTTTGCATGGGACTCACAGCAGATCAGAATTGAATGGACCAAATAGGAAATTCAGCACTTGTTTGATCCACATTATATTCAAAATATATGTTTCTCTCTTCTTTTCAACCATACATTTTTCGATAAAATAATATTACACTTAAATCAAAAACTTTTCCTTATTTTTCTATTATACATTCTCCATCAATTTACTATTAAAAAATGTATTCTTAAGAAAAATGGAACTCAAACAGACTCTCAGATTCTCATATGTCAGGCACCATGACATTTAAAGAAATAAAGAATTTGTCCTCACTTATCGACCATTATTTCAAAACTTTTTTTTTCTCAAATTCATTTTCAATTACACATTCGCACAATAAAATATTTTACACATAAACTCAAAATATTTTTTTTATTTTTTAAACATACATTTTCCAAAATTCCACTATTCCAAAACTCATTTTCCAAACAAGAGCTTAAACATTATGGTCCAAGTTCCGTTATCCAAACCTGCAAAGTCAGATCCAAGTGGAACAGTTTTATGCATCTCCTTAGAAACATGTGTGTTTGAGCCACATTATTTTGGAAGAATGTATTTTGGAATAGTAGATTGATGGAGAATATGTGGTTGAAAATGAGTAAAATAATGAGAATGAGAATTTTAATGTGGCTCAAACATGTGCATAATATAATTGTGATGGACAATGATTTATCTCTTCAACTATCATAGGCAGATGCAGTAGAGAAAATTCCCGAGGTTAACAATTAAAAACAAATTTGTATGCTATCACTAACCATTTCACTACACACAATGGTAGTATTTCACCTATACAAGTACACCTATTTGTTATCATTTTACTCTTAAAAACCTAAATGCACTCTGTTGATCTGCAAAGGTATAAAAATTAGTAAAAATAAAATGATCTATTGTACACTCAAAAGAGCCAATAGATTCTGTCAACTTGACCCGTGCAGCGCTAATCCAATTTGACGATTTACAAAAGTTCCATCAGTTGATGTGCAACATCTGCATCAAACAATCAAATGATGTTACAACAGAGCCATGCCTGATATATAAGATGAAGTACAGGAAAAAGACGGATGGAGGAAGAAGGAAATTCCATGAGCAAATGAGCCATTCACACTGCATTGATTTTCTAAAAAATATAATAAATTCTCATACCTTAAATACAAATTAAGTGTAGATATCCTGCGCTAAAATTTTGCAAGAGTTTAAACTAGGAAATAATCCGGCATATAATAAGTAACAAACAGATTTAAATAATGAAATTATACTCAGAAATTTGAAAAACTACACTATGCCTCATTCTAAAAGCTCCAGATATTCGTTAGAGTACATCAAACACAAGATAAAATTAATATAATATTTGGCAGGTAAGTAATATTGCATACCCTTAAGTACAGATGGTTGCGTTTGGAACTCATGCCAGACATTGTTGCATGAAGCAAGATTCATATTCAAAAATTTTGCAGCAAGGTACGCAGCACCAGCCGCAATCTGGTGAGGTTTGAACTGAAGCCACAGCGAGCTTTTAAGCCTGCAAAAAGAAATTTGGCTTTAGAGAAGCATCATTGGATGTAAAAAGCAATCATCAATAAGTTTATAAAACAAACATTCTCGAGCAATACTTACAAGTTCTCATGCTGATTATGAATTATCGCCACATTCACATTACAGCCGTGAAGAGAACGTAATGGTAAACAATTCCCCAATGACATTTCAAGTATGAAAAGGCAATAAGCAAACCAAAGCAATTTTCCCTTACCAACTAACAAAGCAGCAACTGAGTAGGTAAAAACCCAGGATTCTTCAGCAGAATGTTGAATGAGTACCCAAATTATAGAAAACATGTTATACCGATCTAGAGAGCTATCAAGTTCAAATTCCATCTCAGCAACAGTATACCAACTCCATGTTGATTTAAACAGACATACAAGAAACAACAACACGTGTTTCAAGCAGGTAACCTAGGTGAGCAAGGCCAACATCTCCAAATATTGAATACAGAAAGGCTTGCAACAAGCAAGCCTATGCCCTCTTAGGCATAGGCATATTGAAGAGTTTTACCCATAGAATGCCACCAAATCTTCCAGGCAGAGATGCAAAATATGGACTTAGCTAAATTAATCAAGTCATGAAAAAATTAGGATACCATCTCTAATATAGATATACTTTATAGCATATAGCATATAGAATATAAATTAATACCTTTACTGCAGGGAAACTCAGCAGATGTGTCCTAGGGGCTAGGGAGGTCAGAAAGTGGACAAATGAGCTTCCGATTCAGAAGTTCATAGTCAAGTCAGAGAACTCATTTAATTAATCATAAAAAAATTTGTATTTATAAGAGCATCTCCAAGAGACTTTCTAAATATATGATGCTCTCTATTTTAGAGAATCAATGCTTAAAAATAAACTCAAAAACAGTATTTTATCTTTTTAAAATAGAGTGGATTTGGCTTTCTAAATTTGGAGAGCCAAACTCACTCTTTATTAGTACATTTTAATGATTGCATTTAATAAGTTACATATTTCGGTGCTCTACTTCTAAAATTATTCAAACCATATGTGAATTGATTGGCTATTGACATCTAAAAAAATATGAGAAATAAAAAATGATAGAAAATCAATAAATGTTTATTGAAAAAACCAAAATAGAGGGCAATGTTGGAGTGTATAATAAATTTTATCCTCTAAAATTATATATGTTAATTATTATACATAAGATGCTCTTTATATATAGAGCCTCTTTGAGATGTTCTAACCATAGAAAAAGAAGACCACTAGCTTATAATTTCTTAGTAAAGATTGGTCTTAAGAAAAGCCAATACTAGAAAGTCTAGAATGGGACAACGGCCTACAGGAATAAAATAATTCTTGGATTCTAGCTAAGAACAACAAGGCTGTAAGAGCTCCATCCAAGACAATAATGTTGAATAAATAATGCCAATGGAACTTATCCAATTTGCTCCTCCTTGCACATTCTAGTTTAAATAAGGGAGATCGTCTTCTTTTTGTCATAAAAAGATAAGTGGGCTCAAGGCAATCTTACATGCACCCCAAGAGCCCCTGTAGAATTGGAGTTCTTCAATTTACTTATTAACGTATGTAAGAAATAACATACTTCTAGTAGCTATTAATGTTGATTTTCAATAACCCTACCAAAAAGTACTTAAACGAATATATTTGGGGAATTCAGATCACTCCATAGTAAAATGAGATCTCGATACGTGCTTTTTTTTTTTTTTTGAGGGGGTGGGGAAATCCTCCCAAGTAGGATACAGCTATTTGGTAACAGGTTCAAATCTCAGGGTCTATGGGTGAGTTGAAAGTGAAAGTGCAGCTAATATGAAACTGGCGTGAATGACAGAAACAAAAACAATATGCATTGTAAAGAAGAAAGTATAATGGCACTCCTTCGCATAATACTAACCCTTACGTATATGGAAAAAAACTAAACAATTCAGAATCAGGTGTCATACACTAATAAATTTGTATGTAAACAGTGGACAGCCCACATATTTTAAACAGAAAACTCATGAAATACTCATTGTTTGAAAATAGGTAGTAGTACAACCTAGGTTTTAAAAGAGTCCATTCATTAGATTGAATCTTAATAAAATCTTTCAATACCAACTTGAAACATAGAACGCCAGAATGCTCAAGCATGTTACCAGAAGTGTTTCCCCATTCCCTCCGCATCTCTGTCATTTCCACATGGGGAGGAATTCGCTCAAATATGTT